>JALLPC010000982.1:0-10719 GCA_036940045.1 Stephanocyclus meneghinianus | reverse complement strand
GCAGCCAAATGGCTGCAAAATCCGGAAAAGCTGAGATTCCGGATTTTCCATAGAAAAAATACTGATTCCTCTCTGAAAGGGCTGAGATATCGGAAAAAGCTGAAATCAAGGATCTCAGCTTTTTCCGTTATCTCAGACATTTTAGTTTGAAATGTCTGAGATATCCAAAAAAGCTCACATTCTCAAAATTAATCCAACAAACTCAGCAAAAAAGACATGGAGTATTGCTACTTGAGCTCCAAAACTCTATTACTCTGCTATTTATATTTCTCATTACCATAATATTTATGTTACCATAATCTCTATATTGATTGATTGCAACATCATGCCAGGAAAAATCATATGTATGCATACAATGTACACAGCTATATAGTTTGCTAAAAATAATAGACAAATGACTTGTATTGCACTGCTAGAAGTCTAGAATGCTACTTTTTTGATTTGTCATCCCATTTCCCTCCCCTTCACTGGTACAATATATTTTATTGATGATGATGTACACACCTTGGGTATGATATGGTACCATACACCTCCATACACTACTACCAAATAATGCCTAGTAGGCTGTTGCAGTCTGGTTGTATGTGTTGGAAACAACTGTCGTAAATAAGTTTTTAGCTGGTTGTAGTAGGTTGTAGCCTTACACAATGGGGGCGACTCGTTCACGGCGCCTGGTGCCCTTGAGGAAAGAGCGGCGATCGAAGCCGTCAAATTGGTGAAGAGGACGGCGTCTGATAAATACCTCGAGGTGAGACGGGGTGCGGCCGTGTTTGGGGGTGTAGTCGGTCCGATGTTGGTGCGGAATGGGGCAATGTTTAGCGGGGCAATGACGAGGAAGGAGGTGGGAGAGGGCGTGTCGCCGTTGGGTTGGTTAGAAGATGCGACGCAGCTTGCCATGAGGAATATGAATGATGAAAGTGCCGGTGTGGCGACGGCGTGGGCTGCGACTCTCGCCAGATGTCTTTGTGCTTTGGCCAAATATGGTGAGTTGCTTCTTTGGAAGAAACCGAGACTCTTATGGAGAGGCCTTCATTTTATGTTCTTTTTCAAACGTATTCACGAGCCACCGAACTTGCTTCTCGTGTTATTTTCAGGCAAAAGTATACGAGACGCACTATCGGAAGAACAAGCCAATAAACGCAGCGCCAACTTTGTCGACGAAGAAATCACGATCGACAACAATTTCGACCTAGCAGGGAAATTCAAAGCCTTTTCCGAATCGAGACGTGTCGCTGTCGCAACATCGGTCTGTTCTTCCATCGTGGATGCGGTGAAATTCCTAGTTTCTAATTTTGTCAAATACGGTGGAGAGAACGCGTTCAATAAGTGTGGTGGATCGTTTTTTATCTGAGGAAGAGCGAGTCGTATAGGTTATTCTGCCGCCTTGGCGGAATTTTTGCGCTTGCAAGCCGCCAAAGGAGAATTTTCCCTAGCCGATGCCTTACATCCCGTGTTGGATATGGTGGGTGCTTCCTTTGACAAGCAAGTTCATCGGGCGGAGAAGACTGGAAATGCTACATGTCGGATGCCCAATACTTGTATGCACCTTCTTCTCCGTACTTAAGTCCAGAAAAGAAGGCGACGACATCGATATCTACTGCATTTTTTAATAAAATTCCAAAGGAAAATCCTCTGCAGATTCCACCATCGGAAGGTAAGTGAACCGGTAGTTTTGACCTTCTGATACATTTGATGAATGTTGTCATGATGCACCATTTTTGTGTTTTCAATATTCAGATTACTTACTTCAATGGTTATGAGAAGAGGGATATCCGAGAATATGTCAGAGCTATCTCGATTGCCTGTGTTGAGGGAGATCACAGTAGCTCGTCGCATGTCCGTTGGTATGTTTCTTGTGACTTGTCACATGTGGTTGTATTCTGATGCATTTTCGAGGCCTATCTTCTCTCATGCTCCTCTGACGTTTCCTTCCTCAGCTGCCACTGCACCAGATGGCAGTGCAGAACCATCTGCATCAATCGATGCAGCGCATGGGAAAGTGTTGAATCGTCATCAGATACAAGTTGCTCTCGTTGAAATGTCACATTTGATTATCAGACTGGGTGAAGCAGCTGCTGCGTCACTAGAGGAAATCATGCCAGTTCTCAAGGACTGCCTGGCACACCGAGACCACGGTGTTCGTCTTGAAGCTGCCGCTTTTTATACTGCAGTGACGCAAGCGTTTCCCTCTGAGGGAAGAAAATTTGTGATAGAGAGTTTGAGCAGCTTCGTCCCTTATATGGATGCGATCCAATCCTTATCATTGCGTGTGGTATCCGAAACGACGTCTACCCCCAAAGGTCGATTTCGCAGAGGCGGACAAGATAACGATACTGGAGGATCTCGGTTAGCAGACGAGTTAATGCAGCATCAATGTCACACGCATGGGAACGCTCTTGCGGTGTCAATGTTGATGCATGAATTTCCTCATGTCGTGGTGGCATTGCCAGAGTCATTGTTGACAAGACTTTCGACGTTTGCGAGAAATTACTGCAATGCCAGTCCAACGAAACTTTTGTCAACGTAAGTACTAAGCTGCTATGATTGTCTCCTCGCCCCAGTGCAAAATCTTCAAGGTCTCATTACTCCCTTACTATCGGTTTATAATTTAGGCAAACCCAAGTGCGGTCTGCACTTGCATCCGAGCTGGGTATTGTATGCTCTTTGGCGTGTTCACAATAGGAGTAGACACTGTAGTTCCTCACGTTACTTCCATCTTCAGTCTCTGGCAAAACAGCGCCATGAATGTCCTACCTGGTATTTCAAAGCAGTCTTCTTCCCATGATTTACTTTGTATCGAAAGTATGCTTTCATCGGTCGTCTTTTCTTCTTTCTGTTCGCGATGTACTCAATCGAATCCCTTCTATTTTGGAAAAGATTTTCCCTCTTGTATCATCCCGAGGCAGGTTTGAACTCAAGGGAAGCTCATCCATAGGGAGCGCTCGGTCATCAAATGTGAGGTCAGCAATAATGGAAGCATATTCCTGGTTGCCTCCTGGCTCCTTTCCCTTATCTGCAGATCGGATATTTCGCCGCAAAACAAATACAGGTACATAGTGTTTTATAAATAGGCACTTGTTTACTTTTCTCTTTATGAAACCGTGATATTGTTTTCACTTTCACAGGTGCTAAGTCCTGATGGAGTCATTTGTTCCATTCTGAATAGTCTAGTAAGCCAGGAAGACGACTTAGTTGATGCTCATTCGCTCGAACGGGCAGTTAGTCCTGACCAAGTGGGTAGCACCGCCACTCTCGATGATATTATCTCTATCCGGTCGTATGATGTAGGTAAGAGGTTTTTAGTTCTCGTGAATCCCATTTTACCCCTTTCTAATTCATTTTCTGGTACAGTTACGTCATATGAGAGAGAAACTGTATTCCATTCAATGACACATTGGAACCAGACACCTCCTCTCGTCCACAACCTTTCTCTGGAGGATCGCGAACGCAACTGATGGTCGCGAGCACAAGATGTGCGTAAAGCTTTTTCCCTGAGCTTGAGACGTGTTCACTTGTCTTCCTCACCTTATACATAAGACTAGCTGCTAAAAATAAAGAAAAGATGTTTTGGCATTGGAATCAAATCTTTACAATAAGATTTGGCCCGGTGCCCAACTCTTATATGCAATGAGATGCTCCAGGGTGGGTTTGGGGAATTTAAAAGACTATTATCGAGACCAAGGTTGATGGATGGTCTAGTTGTGTCGGCAAAAGCCAAAATAATCAGACCTAACAAGCCCCTCCTCATTCTCTACTCTAATTTTTTCAAAAATTTTGAATTGGCAGAAGAAGGAAACAGGGCTCCATCCATCTGTCTCCTTGCTCCAGTCTCCCTGCAACAATGACACATTGGAACCAGACACCTCCTCTCATCCACAACCTTTCTCTCGAGGATCACGAGCGCAACTGATGGTCGTGAGCACAAGATGTGTGCAAAGGTTTTTTTCCCCTGAGCTTGAGATGTGTTCACTCGTCTTCCTCACCTAATACATAAGACTAGCTACTAAAAGTAAAGAAAAGATGTTTTGGCATTGGAATCGAATCTTTACTATAAGATTAATCCCGGCGCCCAACTCCTTTATGCAATGAGATGCTCCGCCAATTAGTTTTTCTCTAGCATTGTCTTGAAAAGGCAACGGAGTCATCCTAACATGTTGAGCCATTCTGCCAATAATGTTCTTTCTTGTCTCGCCATTGTTTGGGCGATTCTGTTGTCGTTGGCCATACCTTGAAATTCTTATCTCCATGTCCAGTAGGTGGCGGTGGAATTGGAAATGAAGCATCTTTGATGATACTTTATGGCTGAATTGTTCCACCTGTTTCCTGATATACAATAAGAAGGCATCGATAGACCATCATCCAATCATCAAGGTAATGTAGACTGGGCACTATCCTAGGTACATCGCCATTGCTGCTCCTGACCTGAGGGAGTGTATTCCGATTTCCTCTTTTCTGATTCCCAGTTTTGTTTGACCATAGGCTTCCACAGCATTGCGAAGAGCGATTATCATTTCTTTGGATGTGATGTTGTCAATTCTCTTGTTTCTCCAGACAGCCAAGATGGGGGTATTATCTGAGGACCCTTGGTAGTTCTTGATTTGCTTCACGATTGTAAGGAAGGTTCATACAGTGCAGAACAATGTGTCTCCTGTATGTTAGTGCATTACTAAAATGTCCTTAATTCCATTCTTTTGGTTTGCAAAGTTGAGAGAAACACTGCCTGCATGTTCGAGGTGGGGATCAAAATGGTTTAGTTTGGAGCCATTCTTGAAGAATTGGATGTCTTTCAGTTATAAAATATTGGTTTTCTTTTTCTCTGAGACTGGGACCTTGAGATGTTCCCAGGACCCACAGGCAAAAAATATGTGCCAGTTGCTACATCTATGATTGCAATTTGGGTTTTGGAGAACCATATTTTGGCAAGTTCTTGGAGAACAACTGCTGTATAGAGCTTTCTGTTGTTCCTTTTTTGGATCTTTGTTCTTGAAAGCTCTAACAAAGCTTGATAAAAGTCTGCCAAGCTCTCCGTTTTTGTCTTTGGAGGGGTTTGGCCGATTGTTTTGACAGGTCTGTGCCACATGTGTGATGGCACTTCGGATTGTGTTTTCAGCCCGGGTTTCATGAGTTTTTAGCAAAAATCATCCTTACCAAAGGGCCATGGCGAAGACTCCAAGCAATCTGATCCTCTGGTCAGGGAAAAAGGATCCAAGGAACAGGTAATGTCCGAGTCCAAGCTTGTTGCACCACTCGTGCCATCTCCTCCATGCCCTTCTTGGTCCTTGTGTGTTGCTCTTGTAACTGCTTTTTTTGTGGATGTCTCTGCAGAAGTGATATAATTCAAGAGGTGATTTCACTGGGAAGAGGAACCTTTTCAAAGTGCTCTGGTACCTGTTTGGGGCAAAAGGTTTGTAAAATGTGGGTTAGTTCATCATTGGATCTATTAGCATCCCAAGAAAGTGCATCTGCAACTTGATTTTTGGTCCCTGGGAGCCATTGGCTGTAATCTTTCACTCCCATCTCTAGAAGGTTCATTGCATGTTTTCGGGCTACTTCCATTCTAATGGTTGCTTCAATTGAGTCTTCTCCAAGCTCGCTGAAGTTTGTTTTCCTTGACCACCCTTCTGATGTGATGCTGTTTGTCATTGATAAAATGCAGTCTCCTGTTTTCAGGTGACCCTGAAGTAAGTTGATCTATGGTGTTATTATTGTGGCCAAGTGCTCTAGGAGGTTGTTTGATGCTCAGAAGCATAGTTTGTTTGGTAGATACCATCTCCAAGCCCAACCTTCATGAACCTCCAAGGCCATGGGGGCATGAATCATTGCAGTAACAAGATGTAGGTAGGAGGTAGGACATGATGTTCATGTCAATCCCTCTGTGGGCTTTGTCAAAAAAGAAGATCATCACTCTCAAGTTGTCCAGGCATCTCAAGTCTATCTCGATTTTTCTTCTAGTCTTGGCTCTGATTTGGAAGTCTCTAATCCTGCTGAGATAAGGATGTACGAAAGGGACGATGACACTCAGGTATGTCATTCTTTCCACCAGAGATTCCAGTTCTTTTGCAGTGGAGATTCCTGTCTCTATTAGCCTTTCCACTTCCCTTCTCCAGGCCAAGAATTTGTTCTCTGGCAGGGATACTAAAAGGCATCTGAAATCAAAAAACATCCAAGGATTGTCTTGGTCTCTTCTGTGCCTGCTTCCGTCACCAGTTTCATAAGGGCTGGCATTTCCTCATGGAGAATTGGTTCTCTCTCATGTTTTGGACAAACTGCTGCATGAATTGCCAGTAGGGGGCTGATTCTAAGCACTTGGTATTATTGGTACTGTCGATATCGACTGACCATGCAAAGATGTCATCAATGTATGCATCCGCTTGGCGTCTGGGGTCAATGGGGATTTTGACTGCAAGTTATTTTGCTTCCCCAAAAAGAATGTTGTCCTTTAACAGTTTTTTGGGAGAGGTACCAGTTGTTAATAAACAGAAAAAAGAAGATCCGGATCCCAATCATTGGCTTTTAGGAGAGTGTTGATAAGATCACAGATTGGTTCTGCTAGGACACTGCATTCTTGTGGACATGGTCTGCCTCTGAAGCTGAGTCAAAGGGAAATTATGGCTAACTTGTCTTCTGGTAGGTGTGTGCAGGTCTGTAAGGCAGTCTTTGCATTCAGGTGGCATTGTTGGAATGTGGACTTGAAATCAATTTTGATGGCAAATATCTTTTGGTTAGGATATTTTTGCCTTGCTTCAATAGTCAAATTCACCATCCTGAGTAAAACCTTTCTGAACATGTATGGCATGAAGTCTTCTAAGTTCATTCTGTTGTTGATTTAGCAGCCAGAGCTACATTTGAAACTCTGGTTGTGAGTGAGTTGCTCTTTTTGACGAATTGGCATATGTCATTGATGGTGTTTTGCAAGGCTATGTTTCTTGGGGCAAGTACTATGCCTGGTAAATATCGAATCCTGTTGAGGGGGAGAGGTAGGCCAGACCCATGGATGACATCCTTCTCTACCAGTTTCTGAAGGTGAGAGGGGTGCTTCTGGGCACCTTTGTGACTGCCAAAGGCCAGTGCTTCTTCTAGATCTTGTCTTCTATGTTCCTCATTCAAGTCTTCCAATGGCCATGAGGAATCCTGGGTTAGTATTGATTCCATTCTTGACCAACAAGGGTGTAGACCAAAGAGTTTCACCAGTTGCTCTTTTGGTCAAAACTAGTATCTGTATCCTACTGGGGACCTGATTTGTGCTTTGATAGCTCTCTCCAAGCTGTTTCCATACTTTTCTAGGACTCTGCATTGTCTTTGGCAGCTTCTCTAGTGAGGCTGAAGTTGAATTTGGATTTGTCTGGCTTGCTGGTTGGCGAGGCTAAGATCTCCTTGATAACTTGGATCATTGATTGGCCAGGTTGGTTCAGGGGACAGTTCTTAGTGACTGTTTGTAGTTTCTGTAGCACAGTGTCTGCACTGGCTGATGTCTGTAAGAGGGGCTGATTCTTGGGAATGGGTCCATTTTCCAGTCTTGCGCTATCTTGTTTTCTTCCAGAGGCTCCACTTCTCTTGTGACTTGTCAAACAATAGGCTCCCAGGATAGAGATCTTACCTAAAAGGCCATCCATATGGTTTTTTGGTTCCAGGTGACTGTGATGTGCCACTCCTTTTTTTTGGGACAACTGCAGTCTTGGTCTGTCTTCTTTGAAGTTTTTTGCCCAACAATCAGCCCCACTGTATATCTTTTGTGCTCATGCAGGACAAGGTTAGTGCACTCGTACAGGATGAGATTCTTGTTCTTATTCAGGGTGAGATTTTTTTCTGCTGTGGGGAGGTGGTTTGCTCTGTTATTCTATGCTGGACTGTGGGATGGGATTTTCTGTTGATTTGCACTTGCTTTTGATGGGGAAACAGGGATGTTACCCTTTGGATTCTTTCAATTTTGTTGAAGGGGCTGGGTGTTTCTGGTTCTCTGGTAAGCAAATGTTTTTGGATGACTATCAGGTGGTTTCTTTTCTGGTCAGGCACCACTAGGCCCCAACCCGAGGTGTCAATCTCTGCATTTGGCTATGTAGTTTTTCATGCATGCTAGCTTCCTGTTTGGAATTTCATCTGCTTTGACATGGCTGGCTGAGTGTTTGTAGTCTTTGAATCAGTTGTCTTTCATGTGCCAGCAGACACACATCTTGACTTCTCCCAAGTTGCCTCCCCCAAAAGGCTTGAGCTTGGCATTGTTGCCCACAAAGTCTCTCTTCAAGTCCTTGTTTTCTCTCATCATCAATTCAGGGTGTTGGGACTCATTGATGATGTGTCTTCTTCGATCTTTGTTTGGGTTTGGCTTTTCATCTTTTTCATTCTGCATCTTCCTTTTCTTGTGCTCCTCTTTCATTGTCGACAGATTCTGTGTTTGGAGGAAGGTCCATAGTGAGACTTCGGAATCTAACTCACTGGATGAGGTTGCTAACATTGAGGATTCTATCATTGACGTCATCCCTATTCTTGGCAAGTTTGCAGAGATGAAGGAACTCTTGGAATTTTATGTCGATGGAGTACAAGAATCTTGTGGCAAAGGTCTTGTCCCTGGTTGATGCTTTCTTGAATTTTATTTTGTGCTCTGTACTTCCTTGATAACACTCTTGACTGTGAGTGTTGCAAGGCTGTTGTCTCCAAAAAAGATGCAACATGCTCCCCAGAAGTATCTATCTGGGTGATCAGGGAATTGTAGGTAGTCAGAAGGAGTGCATACTATCTGTTTTGTGGATGATTTTATTTCTTCTAGTGAGCATCTTTTCCCTTCCCCCTTTGCCTGGTGGATTGCCACTCCTCTGCTGTCTTCATCTTCATCAATGGAGGGGTCTCCTTTGCAGAAACTGAAAGCCGATAAATTACATGGGGAGACCATTGCCGGATAAGTGAGTTTTCTTCCAAATAGGGCTTGCAAAAGTGGGTAAGAGATGTAGACATCAATCATGTCTAAGTTCTTGAACTGCAGTTTTAGTTCTTTGTCTGCTTGATCTGCCAAGGCTGATTTGCATTTGAAAAAGGCTTACAGGAGTCAGGGAAGTTGTCTGATTTAGTTTCAATGTTTGAGGCCAATGCATTGAGAATCATGTTGAGGACTGCCAGGTTAAGATCCTTAACTTTGTTTTTTTTGCTCTCCTCTTTCTCCTGTTTTGCTGCAAATTCTTTTTCTCTGAGTTCTCTTGAAAGTGCAAAGATGCTAACTGCAATATTGCACATCATTTCTTCCAAGATTCCACCCTTGGTGTCTCTTGTGTGTTCGTCTGCCAATGACAGTGTAATACACTTTGAGAGACTCTCCTTCCAGTAGGATTCATTGTCTTTGTCCTCCAGATGAATGGTGTACTGGATTCCTGGGATTTTCCCTATTCCTACACTCCATGCCCAAATAGCAAAATTGCTTCCATGTGTGACTGCACGTTCAAACTCTTTGAAAGGTGGGACTGCATGTACTTCTTTGCAGTCAAATTCTTTTGCAGCCAAGAAAACCATGAGAATCAATTCAAACGGTTTGGATGTGTCTGCTTCCATGATTAGGTCCCTAAGCTAGAAGCTAGGGCAAGACAATGAAGTAAATGGTACCACTGAATGTTACAGCACCGGCATAATTTCTAACCCCTAGATCTTTGATTGCTTTGGAATCCATGCACCTTTCAAGTTCATCCAAAGTAAGGGTGCAGGCTTTGATCTTGGACATTGTAATTTTTGCGTTGTTGATCTTGACTCAGATCGAATTTGGGCCTAAACTGATTAAACAAACAAATTTGTTGAATTGCCTCATTACACAACTGCCTAGGTTTCTGGGGCTGTAGAAGACTTGGATTTTGTGAGAGGTGTTGGAGCCAAGGAAAATGATGACTTCATCATTCGTGAGGTAATCCAATCGGTGTAGGGAGGAGATGTCAGGGTCCATGATCTTTGTGAAGCCAATCATAATTCTATTGGTGCTATTCTATGCAGTTCTAGTGCCAATGATGGCCAATGGCACTTACTTTTATTTGTAGAAAGTCTTTGTTTTATATTTAAAAATGACCAATGACAATTTCATTTTAAATTGAAATAGTCAGTAGAAATTATTATTATTATTTTATTCAAAGTAATCACTATTGTTCTTTTACTAGTCCAAAGAGAATATGACATCTGGATCAAGATAACTACAGTCTATCGACTATACTACACAGACAAATGACACAAAATAAATGAGCAAATGACCACAAGAACAACAACCATCAAACAAACAATTCCACATGGAATTGGTAAGCAATGGCTCAAACAAATGTGATCCTCAAGTTGAAACAAGCCAAGCCAAACAATCAACAAGTCAAGATTCATTTAAAAATGCTGATGACATTAAAACCAAGAAGACAGTTGGAATTTTCCATGACAGAGATGCAAAAGAACTGCTCATTGAGTTGGAAAATGAACTCATTCGACTTGGAAATTGGTATGATCTTTTCAAGGAAGGCAAGTGGAAAGCACTTGCTCAACTCAGTGGATGAGCCCTTGGAGGCTGCGTTGAATGTTATTGGAACAACATTGTCAAAGGAGTGACAATCAATTTGACTGGAACCACAGATGCAAATTGCAAGTGGTTCAAGAAGTTGATTCAGCAAGTCAATACAAAGTACTTTGGTAGAGATGCCAGTGACATCCAGCAAGACATGATATTTGCAGGTTAGCTCTGCTAGGAAGGCCAAGCCCACAAGAAAGTTC
>JALLPC010000981.1:0-10724 GCA_036940045.1 Stephanocyclus meneghinianus | reverse complement strand
TTGAGCAAGATTCCTTTCTCGATTCCTTTTTTCTCAATCGTTCAAGGTCATGAATCATCTAACACATTCTCTCAACTTCCCCAACAAATTTCATGTGGAAGTCCGGGTTCTTTTTCTCAACTCTTCTCAGCATATGCCTCATGCAAGGCATCTGGACGAATAGCTCTGTTGGCCATAAGGTCTCATCCATACCATAGAAGAAATAGTTGTAGGAGTCTAATATCTAATCCCTAATGGGTTATGATCAATATGATTTTTGTTTCTGTCTGCCATCGGGAGGGGTCGGATTTTTGTGTTTTGTGCTAGGTAGGATTATATGCAGTCATGGCGATAGAAAATCAGACCCCCCTCCTCAAAAATTCCAACCCCCCAACCATGTCGACTGCCAGCAACCAAAACACAACAATTGCCACCTCAGGCACCGCCCCCAACTCTCTCAATCCTTCACATATTGTCCCCGCCACTTCCAGTGCTGCTGGCATCACGAGCATGCTTGTAGGAGATGCTAGTCAGCCCGTTGCTCACAGTAGCCACGGTGATGGCAATGTCTGGGGCCGCGTTGGTGGGTGAGAGAAGCGGTAGGAGAGGGAGAGAGGGGTCGGATTTTTGTGTTCCGATCACGCTTCTATGGTATGGACGATATGGTACCCCTTTGAGCTCATAACCCAGAGGAGGGGTCGGATATTAGACTCCTACTGATATTTTTTCTATTGTATGAACTTCACCTAAGAATGGGTAGCTATGCACACTCAGCCATCAAGAGCTGATCGTTCAGTGTCAAGTTCCACCACAAGAAGCGGATCCACTACACAATACACCTTTTTTGTGAATCAGAATGATATGGTACTGAGAACATAGTTTTTCCATATATGAGTATAGTCACTACGACGCCAGGTCATGTGTTCAAAAGCAAGACAGAGGATACTGCGGTGAAACAGAATTGCTTTGAGGTGACTCTATCATCAAACCCTGTGCTCTCAACTTGACTATTTGGTTGGATCTATTATTTCTATTGTTATTGGTTAAAGCTAAACTATTGCAAAAGTATCACCTACAAAGGTTGTAGCCAATCAGGCTGCCCTTCTTTGGTTGTGTCGCATTCGTTTTCTGAGTTCTCTGGCTCAGGCTGCATCCATTCACTGCCCCATGGCACACCATGTGAATTACTGTCCTCTTCAAGATAACACTTTTGCTTCGCTCCGCCTGTCATTTCACCCACACAGCCTCCAGGACATAATGTATTTAGTGCTTCCTGAAGCCCAAAGTAACTCGGCTTTCTTTGATAGTGTTCGTCGAATATTAGCGGAGCATCATCGTAATAAAAGTTGTTCACCCATGTGTGTCGATCTGTGAAACCCCACAACCATATACCTTCGAATGCAGGTTCAGAGAGAGCAGCTGAAAGAATATCTCTATAGATCTGAGTCTGTGCTGCATTCTTGAAATCCGCGTCAGAATTGGGCAATTTGGATACTCTAACATCCATTTCGGATATATTGACCTTTAGCCCAAGCTGTCCTATTCTTCTAATTTGTCGCTTTACCATTGATGGAGTCGGAGTTCGCTGATGCTTTACTCCTCCAGCATTAAAGTGAGCTTGCATTCCCGCTCCATGAATGGGAGCTCCCTTCCGTACTAAATCTTTGAGTAGGTTGTAAAATCCATCTGCCTTGGCCTGATTTGGTGCTGCTTTACCGGAGGGCTTATCATTATGCTGCGACATGGATGTTCCCGAACCATCTTCGTAGCCTATCCCGCACCCCTCAACTTTGTTATCGTTATAAATCAAAAAAGCCTGTGGATCCGCCTCATGAGCCATTCTAAAACATTCCTCAATGTAATCCGGCCCCATCTTTCTATAAAAGACATTCTCTACCAAGGTCCCATCACTTGCCAGAGATTCATTCACCACATCCCACATTTGAATCCTTCCTCGAAAATACCCCATGGTCGTACGAATATGCCTGCGCACACATTCTCTCACTTGATCTCCGCTCATTTCCTCCAAGAAGGGCGGGGAGGTAACATGCCAAACGAGTACGTGACCTTTGACGTGCATATTGTGCTGCAGTGCGAAATCGACCATGGTATCAACGTGATGAAAATCATATTTTCCCAATCTAGTGGTGGGTGGAGCAGATTGATGTATTGGACCGGGAATGGAGTGACATAGTGGTGCCCACTTGAGGTGATGTTCGATGACTATGGAGTTGAATTCTGTTGAAAGGACTTGTGCGTAGCGAGTAAGACACGATTGAGCTATGGGGTCATTTGGTTCTACTGTTGTGACGGTGGCACACTTGATTTTTGGTCTGCCATTGTTACTGGTGGGCTTTTCGTTCTGAGGAAGGAGCAAGCAGAGATAATGAAATGGTGAGTGGGAAAACCAATACATAAAGAGACAGCGATGACAAAGCTGCGGCAGGTTTTTCAAATAATTAAGGCAAAGAAACATATGACAGGTTTCACCAGTAGGACTGCTGGGCAACTCACCAGATTCTCGTCGCAAATGCCCTCGTTTGGGTCATCATGCTCATCGTCGTAGTCAAGCACAAATAAAGGTTTCGGGAGAACGGCGGCCCCAATGTAGACTTTCTTGCAACATTTCTCCGCTGTCTCGCGCAACGTCGGTCCAGTATTTACAATGCCCATCTTGAGGGTATAGCCTCCCGCGAAACAGGGTTGTCCCCAAAAAACAATCACAGGTAGATCCTTGACAGATCTCTGACTTAAACAAGGCTTGGGACGAAAGTATTGGACAATATCCTATAATGCTCGTACGATGCCATATATACACAGGTGTACACACCGGTGTGTTGATGTGTGACGTGTTGTGACCATAGAAAATCACAACCAACAAAGTTAAATTCAATCCTGAATGTCGTTTTAGAATCAACGAAACCACTAACACTACTATACTCCTACAAAATGTACCATCCCTCCTAAGGATTCCACAAGATTCCACACATCTCATTGGTCGTCTCTCATCCAACCATCCAAAAATAATAAACCGGCGCGCCTGTGGTGCACCTACAGTCCAACCTCTATAGTATGGTGTACAACCACAAATATTTTTATTCTATGCCCCTCTGAAGAACAAAACCATCATCAACCAACCCAAATTGCACTCGCTCTACACCAAAGAACAACCATGTCCCGCCCCGAACTAACAGGCCACGCCTCCCTCTTCTACAACGCCAAGGAGGCGCGCAAATACGACTCCTCCTCGCGCATGGTGGGCATTCAACGAGAGATTACGGAACGTGCCATTGAACTATTGAAGCTGCCGCCGGGGAGACCTAGTTTTATTTTGGATGTGGGGTGTGGCAGCGGTCTCAGTGGTCAGGTTCGTGCGTTCGTCAAATCGTCCTGATTGTTCGTTCCGTGCTCTGTGTTNTTAGCCAAGCTGATTCTTGCTGTGCATAATGTCGTATGCATGTCTTAGGTACTTGAGGAGCACGGTCATATCTGGGTAGGGTGCGACATCTCGCGGGACATGCTCAACATGGCCAACGAACGTATCGAAAGAAAACGTCGAGATTCGAAATCGACTGGTGACAGCGACGAGTCCAGCAATGATGACGAAGAAGAAGAAGAAGAAGAAGAAATGGACCAAGAGGATGACTCCACAGAAAATGCCAACGGCGATGCAAAACGCAACAAACGCAACAAAATACCCTCTCCTGGAGATCTACTTCATCACGATATGGGCACGGGCCTACCCTTCCGACCGACCAGCTTTGACGCGTGCATTTCCATCTCGGCGCTACAATGGCTATGCTATTCCAATACGAAAGAACAAATACCCAAAAAGCGTCTCATGCGTTTCTTTTCGTCTCTCTACCAAGTGTTACGACGTGGTGCTAGGGCAGTATTGCAATTTTATCCAGAGACCAGCGAGCATGCCGTGTTGATCAGTGAGTGCGCTGCCAGAGTGGGATTCGCGGGGGGTATTGTTGTGGATTATCCGAATTCGACCAAGGCCAAGAAGCATTATTTGGTCTTGTCATTCGATAGGGCATACAAGGCTCCAGAGGGACTTACTGGGGTGGAGGGAGCTTTGCTGAATGAGGATAGGGCTGGAGTGCGTGTGGCGGATAAGGATCCGAAAAAGGGAAAGAAGCAGAAGGCTCCGAGGAAGAAAAAGGGAGTGGGTAAGACGAAGGAATGGATTTTGCATAAGAAAGAGACACAGAGGAAGAAAGGCAAGGAGACTAGAATGGATACCAAATATACAGGGAGGAAGAGGCCTACTAGATTTTAGTGTAATTGAGACACCCGCAGACGACCAATTTCAATTAAAAAATTATGCGAATTGCAATGTACATTAATGTTACTATCAAGGAAGAGCAGGCATTACTGTTGATGGAAATTGAGGCAGCAGGCATTCCAAACAAACTTGCATGTTTGTTGAAGTATAATACTATGTCGTTTTTGTAACGACCAACCAAAGGCTCATATGAAAACAATCATCGAACCTTCCACCTTCGTTCTACACATGGGACATTCTTTGATTTTGTCAAAAACGGCACATCCTTTGCACAAGCACATGTGTCTACATGGAAGGATGACAACTTGCTTCTTGGCATCTTCACAGATAACACAGAGATGCTCGTCAGAAGTGTTCCCTTGAACAGCATCGTGCCCATCGAATGCGGAACAGTTTGCAGGCGCTGTTTGATGATGAGATGCGCATGGAGATGAGTTCTCTTGCGGAGGTGAGTACATATATTCAGCAAAAGGCGATCTCTTGAATGATTGCGTTGTTGGGTTTAGGGCATCTTGTAACTGAAAATTGGTCACGGTCATTTCCTGTGTGAGTGGTATTTCTGGGGGAGAAGCGAATTGCTTGTCCGTCACAACGACTTGTGTATTTGGATTCAAATTTTGTTGGCTGCTCGGGTTGGCTTGCGACTGAGAATTGGGTCCGGTCTCTTCTTGTTTGGATGCCATTTCTTGGGTGGATGAAGATGCAACCAGTTGCTTTTCGAACATTGCCTTCAGGTTAGTTGGAGTCGCTGACCGTTTTGCCACCTTGGATGGCTTTGCAGCTGGTTCATTTTCCGTCTGCTTTTTAAAGGCCCTCATTAAAGTGTTTTGCTTCGAAATAACTTTGACCCCTTCGAAATTTCTTGATGGCAGCCTGTCGACTACTTCTACATCATCGCTTCCAGTTGATAAAGTGCTCGATTTGGATCCAGCAGAAAGTTCCATGTGCTGAACCGACCTCAACAAAACAGAATTGGAGCCAGAACTTACATTTTGGGGGAGTCTACACGGCCCTGGTGGTGTGAGCTGTGGCTGATTTGCTGTTGCGCTGGTTGCCCTGCCTGCTGGTTCATTTTGTGGTAATGAAGAAGTAAATGGTTTAGCGTCACGGAAAAATTTGTGCAGCTCCTTCTTTAAGCCTTCATATCCTCCGCACACCGTTCTCGAGGGCGACCCGTAATTGAACATAGAATTCCTTGACGTCGACGTCATAGAAAGGTTTCGAACTGTCGTCCTCATCCATTTTGGCAAATTCTTATGGGAGTTGGGTATGCCATCGTTAGGCATTCCTTGATCGCAATGTCTTGAATCCATCAAAAATACTGCTCCGTAATCGGAAGAATGCCTAATACACCTCCCTAGGGCTTGAGCGATGGCCCTGTAGGCTTGTTGCTTGTACCATTCCTGACCTGGTAGCAAGTCGGTGCGATTTCGGAGTTTACGCTGCTCTTCGTTGTAATTCATCTTGACTTTTACCGGGAGCAAAAACGGACTGGGCAATGGGACACCCACGCAAATGACTCCCCGGGCGTAGTTGTCGTTGAAGGAGATTCCCTCTGACATCTTTCCTCGGTAAACAGCAAGTAGACTGAAATGTGTTCGAAAAGAAATGTTGAGTATGAATGACTCGATGTTGTTTTCAATAGACAATTAATCACGAAAATCATGAACTTACACACAACCGCCATGGTTTTCAACAGTCTTCATATACTCTAGCTTTTTCTCCTCGAAATCTGTTTGATCCCCTCCCGACGGTTCGACTATTACATTGTGCTTCAAAGCTCTCAATCGATCCCACACTGATGGCTCATTAGAATCTTCAAATTGACTCCAAAAGGTGCGCCTATTAAATCTAATTGTGCTGCTAGTAGGATTCCACAGTCGCTCACATTTTCCAAGTAGAGCGTATGACGGCAAGAATACGAGTATACCGCCTTCTGGAATTCCTTCGATGACTTTTACAATTGCATCGCCAAGCTTCTCGATGAACCCCATTCTTGAGTAATTCTTTTGAGCCACTGCAGCGTGAGTTCAAAAGAAACGTAGAAATAACTACAATGAACATGTGCAAGCAAAATGAAAGTTTTCGTGTGTTTAATGCACCGCCTTACCGTGCAATTCCGCTCCGTCAGGGAAATGTCCGATTGACACAACGAAAAGCTGTCGATCAAGATTGACGACGTGATCAGCTTCCAAAGGTGGGGGCTGAGTTTGCAGTCGTTTTTGCACAATAGCCGTAGTTGAAGATACAACAGAGGTAGGAGGAGGAAGCGAAACTGGTGAATCCGACGAGAATAGATTCAGTTCCGCGCAAAGGGAAGAGATCGGAGCAAGCGAACCGCTTGCCAAGACAACGGTGCGGCATTCATCGGCGAGCTGTTGAAACAACGGCCCTGGGCTGTCATGTAATGAAAGAATTAGATGCCTTCGCACTCGCAAAGTACACGAAAATAATAAAAGGCTCACGTTAAAAGTTGGAGGTTAAGAACAGCCTCCCATTTAGGTCTCGAGCCCTACATTGTTGACATATTGGCATATACTTTGGTAAGAGATTCCTAGCAAAAAAGTGAACAATGTCATGACAAAAAACTTACATCACACGAAGCGCCATGGCGAATTGGATCTAAAACATTATTTGCGACCTGAGCCCTACACTGAGCATGTAGACATGGATTCGGCGGGCGATTGGGGTTATGGGCAGACCTAGGTGGAATCAGAGGCAGAGCGCGAGGTTTTTTCTTCCAGCGTCTCTCGCCGTCGTTGTTTCCTTCGACATCGTCTCCATTAGCAAAGTCAAGATTTCCATTCGCACATGCAACGATAGCGGCATAGTAATGCTCTGATGTCTTTCGTGCAGAACACATTTTGTAAACAAGGTCGATCAATCTATCAACCAAATTTGAAATTCGATCCCGCTCGCCGGATGATTCGCTGGATTCTTTAGAACCTCGAAAGAATTTCTCAAAAGCATCCACATAGCGATGGAGTGTTTCGAAATCTGATTGTACGAGCCCCAACTCTTGGAAAAACGGTAGACACCCGACAGGAACACCTTTCAAGCCATTGCCTGTAGGCCCGTGGAATGCTACTTCAAATTCGGTATCATCTGGCGAGTGGAATCTTTCATACTCCTTGAGCACAGCTTGTGCCCCATTTCGTCCAGGATTTTTTTCAAATGACAGACGAGATCTCTTCAACATAATTGCAAGTTTTTCCACAAACAAAAGCAATGCATGAGCCACATCACACATGTACATAGACTCTCCTTCGCCCTCGACATCTAGCCTGTTGAATGTATTCTTCTCAGTAATAGCATAACTATTCAACATGACAATCAAGTCGCACAGCTCGAATTCACCAAATTTACCAGAACCGGCATCTCGTAGTGTGCTTTCGATATTGTGCCCTTCATCGAGTATGACGACCGTATTCGTGAGTTCTATACCCATGGCATTTCGAATCTGCGGATCCAGCACATAGTTGTAGGGAGCAAATACTAGGTCGCTGTCTTTAGACAACATTTGCGATATGTAATAGGGGCAGGCCGCATGGGGGGAATACTCCCCATTTAATCGTGACAACGTGCCCGATCCCCCCCGACTCACATCAAGCATCAAAGAATCGCCACTCGCCTCGCAAATTTTCTGTGCCACTCCGGCAGCATCCTCTTGCGAGACATCACACCCATTCACTCGAAGGATCTTATCTCCGGGCTGGAGCGACCCTGTCATGTCTGCCGGTGAACCCTTCTTCGTCGACTCCACGAAGCACCCTCCATTATGGGTAAACTTCTTGGATCCTTTCTTTGGCCCTTTCAACTTTAATCCATATGAATCCGAATCTTTACCACGATACAATGCAATGCCACTCTGCAAATACGGATCTTTACCAAAGTTAACGAGATCTTCAATGTCGTGGGCTCCATATTTTGACTGTTTTCCTCCGTTGGTGCAGCAGTCTACTTTATTGTTAGGGACAAAGGTCGCGTGAGCCAGATTGGCAATTCTGTTGGCAGTCAACTGGCGATAGTGTGGACATGTCTTGGATCGAGCTATCAAATTGCTTTCTTCTGCTTCTCCCTGTTGTGGCCCATCCTCCAAAGAATTCGAATTGCCATCTCCTGGCATGTCGTCTGGTGGATCTTCATCCAAATACGGATCTTCGTACGATGGATTGGTGAGTCGATGTTTTCTATACTTTTCTGTGTTGCGTACCCTTAGCCGGCATTCGTTGTTGACATTGACCCCATTGATTATCTCTTCATCGGGGTTGCGGGGTCTAATGCTCCTTGATTAATTGAAAAATAAAACGAAATGCGATGATGTATGCGTGAGAAGATTAGTTAGTGAATTCTTTGCAAACACTGCACGCTCCTTAACACAACTTACTTGTGAATGCACAATCTATCTCGGCTACCGAGGATCGCCATCCTTGGCCTGTAAGGTGTGCTTTTGAGCCTGCACATGAATGTAAGGACGTGACATCACACATGAGAAAATATTCAATCCTTTCTAATTAAAACTAAAAATATCTAGTAAACTCACGAAGCAACCATTTGAGTAACTTGGGAATGCGTCCTACTACAATAAATAACCCTGACCTTTTCCCCCTCTGCTCCCTCCCCGCCGTCTTTGTTCGTGACGGCTCTGGCATGAGCCCTCTGCCAAGCTAATACCGAACAAAGAATGGCGGCACTTTTTCCTGTACCGGTAGGACTTTCCAAGACAACGTGTTTTTTATTCTTTAAGGCCCGAATGAGATGAAGCATGATTTGACGCTGAGGTTTCATTATTTTGGGAAAAGGAAAGCCGATTTTTATTCCTTCAATGAAGGTAGATGTGAGGGCTAGGTTTGGGATGTCTCCTTCTGTTTTTCTTCGATTGACAACTTTTCTGTCTGTGCTGTCTGGTGCGTTTAGATTACTGTCGTGCAGAGTGGCTGCATTACGGAAATTCTCCAAGAGCACTTCCGGAATCCTCATTTCCTTTCTCGTCCTTACTCTCTCCATTTGCATTGCCGATCCTCCTCCTGACACAGTATCGGGTAAATGGGCTAATCTTGACAGAATTTCCTCCCTAATCTGTGCTGAGTGTATTCCCGCAAAATCGTTTCGTGAGTTGTTGTATGGATTGTTAGCGGTTTGTGAAGCGACCACCGTCACGTCTCCGTGCTCGTTGTTGAGAGTGGTTGTTGGGTTGTTCTTAATTCTGGCTAGATCTTTGAGACCCTCCCATCCCCCAGTTGAATCTTTGTCATAATACGCATTGCAATGGGGACCCAAATGAGTCAAATAATCGCAATCATCTAAACCTCGAGACTTGGCATCCTTCAATTTCAATTCATCCCAATAGGTACAGACCGAAGCTAGAGTGTCACAAATGTAACAATAGCATTTGTGGCAGTGATTTTCGTTTGTTTTGGCCCCAAGAGAGAATGCGTGCACCCCGCAATCGCAACGCATGTGAGGATAATCAATGTTAGGATTGGTCATGTTGGTCGATGTCATAATCACGTCGTCGTCATCGCAGTTTTCTGTAGCTGCAGATCTAGAAGCATTGCCACATTGGCCCGCCCCTTTAACAGCACACGCGACGGCAATTTCTTTAAATGTCGAAGGGGACAGCACTTCAATGTCGTTGTCCGAATCGACACCTTCATCGGATAGCGTTTCGTTCGAAGACGCCTCCGCACTCGACATCGTCATATCCACGACGAGCTTGGCGCGTTTGCAGGGAGAACCGTCCACAGCGGCGGAATTGTTCGCACTGTCTCTCATGTTGCAGGCAGTAGACGAGGTCGCTGGAATCAGCGAGTCGTCTTGGTCCATTCTTTCGGGTGCAATTTTGGTGGCCAAGCCTTTGCTTGCTGGTCGAAAGGTCTCAAGGAGCTTGGTCGTCGTTGCGTGGACTAACTAACTACCGGTTCCACTGTGCTTTCTATGGTATCGTACTCAGTGGATGATCCATCGTTTTTCCAGCTTGTCCACTTATGACAGATCCCAAACAATTTTTGGCGCGCCTTGACTTTTTTACTCCAGATTTCACGTACGCAGTCACACGAAATATATATTAATTCCTCGATTTTGGCGATGTCTGAGGATCTCACCGAGTTTTGGCGACGAATAAAGCAAGTGAACAAAAAAAATCTGACTATACTAGATAGAAGGTAAGGGAAAAAGGCTTATAGGATTAAGTTTTGTATTTAAGTACAATATTTATTTTTACACCTAAAAATGTGTGAACTTAGTTAGTTGAATTATAGTATCATAATTTACTTCCTTTCTCTCTACCTAGGAGTGGTGTTCAACTGTGGTGTGGCCGTCATGGGTGAGAGGTGGCCAAGGGCATGCAATGCACACGGGTGTGTTTTTGGATCGTGCTTTAGACATAGTTAGTAAACATACAATTTCTTGAAAATCTTGCATCAATTGCCTGTTTTGGCCATTAGCGATTCAC
>JALLPC010000980.1:0-10735 GCA_036940045.1 Stephanocyclus meneghinianus | reverse complement strand
GGTCAATTTTGGTGCCGAAATCGAACGCGACTCAAGTCCCGTGGTCCAGACCTCTCCTGATCGTATCAAATGTATCATATTCATTACTTAAGATGATTTTAATGTATTTGAAATTAGTGGAATCAGTACTTCTTACTACCAAGGCAATTCTTGTTTTCCGACATGACGTAAGTGCATCCTACATACCGGAAGGACACGATTGACTGGGTCACATCAAAGATTTACAGAGGGCGATCGAAAGCGACGTAGGTATTGTATGGTACTAAAGAGGTAGTGAGTGGTGTTGACTACGACTTCAGCTTCTACAGCTCTGCACGTGATGTGAAAAAAAAGAGAAAATGTTGTGATTTCGAACCATGACCATGACTACATGGTACAATACCATGACTAATTTCCGTATCCCATTTCGAGCGAGGTAGTCCGTGCCGCTAACCACCACAAAATCTGGACAAACCCGGCAACTGAGCAGCGCCAAGACCAGGATAGGCGGGCAGACGAAAACGAAAGCCAAAGCAAACCAGTTTAAAAATTCTCCTTGCCCGAGTAATGTTTAAGGTCAGTCACACATGANTAAGCAGCGCTAAACTAATGCGTTCCCTCTGACGATCGACCTGTGTTTCCTTCTCCCACATATAATTGTTCCTCGACTGAAATATAAACTGCCAATTCTAAACCGAACCAATCACACGCACTGCCAATGCCTAGACTTATTCCTAAACCCAACGGAAATCCATTGCCGAAGAAACCATCACACAAACACCGGCAAACGCAAACCCTCGGACACATTGACAAGGCCGTCTCCTCTCCACGCTCGACGCTTCTCAATGAACTGCTGTCGTCTTTAATGATCCCACTTAGAATGACGGATGGAGGAGACCAAGAAGCCCCGCTGCAGGAGCACCGATTCATATACGATGATTACCATGCTCATCAGATGCAGAGGCCGCCGCACGCCGTGTCTTATGACGAAGATGCGTTAAGGGATCGATCGGACGAGCCGACTACTCCGCGTGTAGATGGAGCGAGCGGGGCTGTTGGTGAGCCCGTATTGTTACAGAGAGACGACGAGAGATCGGCGTTTGCGAGCGAGTCGTATCAGCAATCACAAGATCGTCATGGGCAAAATGATCGAGATGGAAATTACAGCAGTAGCATGTCGCCAATGCCGATTGATGCCATCCCCGCTGCCCATACTGATGATCGATCCGCCGCCGCTGCTTCGCAGAACAATCCTCAGTTCGAGCAAGGAACGCCACGGCACCCTAACTATCCGAGATCGCAACAAGAAAATACCAACACTCCCGTTAATCCATTCCCATACCCTCCTCAACATCACTATCGATACCATCCGCAACATCAGCATCCCTATCCATACGATTATTCAGCTTACTACCATCACCATTCATCGGAAGGAGATATCGCCGGAGCCAGTCCATACCATCATCATGTATGGCCATCTGAACAACCGCACGGGTTTCAAAATTATTCGTCACCTTATCAAGATTACTCCTATCATGCATACTATTCATCGTCGAGTCCAGCTTCTTATCCTCCGCAACATCCTCCTTCTCATCGCAGACATGCCCAGCAATACCCGGAAGATACGTATTCGTCTTTGAACCACGTACCATCGCGTTCTCGTCATCCTCATTCAGCACCACCTTCGTACCATCGTTCGGCCTACGCCACTTCCTTGAGGACGACACCGCCACTTCCTTCAACTCGGGAAGCCAAACATCCAACGCCCCAGCACTACAAAGAAACGCCATCAGCAATAACGGAAGGAACTACTCCATCAAAGCAAAGCCCTCCATTGGAATTGAGTCCGGAGATGTCAGCATTGTTTGATGAAAGCGGAAGCGAACACGAGGAGGATCGTAAGCCCGCCGCAAAGCAGAAGGAAGACAGTCAAACTAGAACGTATGAGTCTCGAAAGGAACACGGCGAATCGAGTTACATGGGAGTGATGAATGATGAATCGCCTCCGAGAAACGATGATTTTGAACCTATCCCGTTTTGGAGTGACTTGCCCCGAGGTGCGGTCTCTTCGTCCGAGTTCTCGAGGTATAGAATTTATCCTCCTGCTGCATCGGCGCACCCCGAGGAATATCCTCCGCCTATTTATGCCGTGGATCCACAACAACACGGGTTAGCACCTCAACATCGTTATCCTTCGACGCCGACGCGAAGCGCGGCCATCGCCCACGTGTCTTCCAGACAAGATTCAATGGCGTCCACACTATCTTCGGGCGGAGAGGGGAGTTCGTGGGAAAAACGTTTTGCAGAACTGCTGGAATTTAGAACAAAGTTTGGTCATTGTGAGGTTCCGCAGAATTATAAAGACAATACGAGTTTGGGCATATGGGTAAATAAGGTCAGCTTTTGAAGTTATCCTTCTTTATGATTGTGTGCCACTCTGCGTACGGTTCCGCTGAATTTATTTTTTCTTGTCTTGACGCATACAACATTGAAAGCAACGTATGGAGCAAAAGAACAGAATGGAGGGAAAGAATTCGTCACTGAACGATTCGAGGATGCAGCGCCTTGAAAGTGTGGGATTTCGATGGGCAAAGCGGAAGGGACAAGTTAGTTGGAATGAAAAGTTTGTGAGGGCATACTTCATTTGCTATTAATTGCCTATCTTTTTATGTCCATCTTTTATTCTAATATATGTTTCTCTTTTGTGCAGGAAGAGCTAAAGGCTTACAAAAAGAAGCATGGAAATGTGAGTGGAAACAACACTACGCTTTTACAAATGGCAATTTCATTGTGTACCTTTTTCTTTAGATCAACCCTCACATATGAATGTACTCGAATAAACTTACAGTGCCATGTCCCAACAAAATATAAAGCCAACACTGCTCTCGGTCGATGGGTATCAACCCAACGTGCGGAATATAAGAAATTCTGCGAAGGAGACGAAAAATCATCCATGACCACAGAAAAGATTCGAAGGTTGGAAGAGATTGGATTTGCGTGGTTTATGGCTCTTTGAGCTTGTCGTTTGAAGTGCTGTTTTACTGGTGCATTTATTTTTATTATTGAACACGTTTTATTGTTGGAACATGGGTTAAGCGACAGTCTTAACGCCGGTAGAAGTGGGAATATATACACGTGTGTTCTGCTATCGAACGAATTGGTTATAAAATTCATAATTTGCTTGCTTTCTCTTAAACCACTTGCTTGTATACGAAGCAACTATCTCGATTTTACACTTACGGCGAAAGACATTCAGTGCAACAGTTACAACTCCACCAATACTCTAAAGTGGGTGATGACGTCGGTGTATTCTTAGCCAGATTTCGAGTTATTCGCTCATTACGCTTCCGAGATGCCCCGACCCCAGTCGCCCTTACTCCTTTTCGCCCTGAGACCAAAGCTTGAGTGTGGGAATCAGTAGTGGTTCGTGACGAGACCGGAGCTGACGATGTTTGTCTTGGAACAGGACAGCTCCCTGACAGATATTTTATTGCGCTGCTTTGGCACACTTCGTCCGGAATATCGCCGTACAAAAAGTTGTCTTCGAGCTGCAATAGAACTGATGTTCGGAGTCAGAGAAGGCAGTAAGGATCGGTCGAATGCGCAACACCATTATGTTGTTACATGTACAGGACCATAATGCTCACAAAAAAAGAAATTACTTACTAAGAGATAAACCACCCAATTCTTTCGGAACTTCGCCATACAAAAAGTTTGACTGTAGCTCAAGTTTTTCACTGCTGGACAGCATCCCGAACTCCGAAGGAATAGTACTCTCTGGAAAATTCAACATAAAATTTGAGTAAAATTGAAATCAGAGAGTCAAAATGTCAGCTCATTAGTCAACTAACCCAGATTATTTGACGCTAATGCTATGTATGTAGCACTTGTAAGCCCACCGAGTTCTCGCGGTATCGACCCAGTTAATTCATTGTCGTCTAAGAATAACTCTTTGAGCTCAACTAGATTTCCCAGTGTTGCTGGTATAGTACCTCCAATATAGCTATGAAAAACATTTCAGAGGAATATACTATGAGCGTCAAGAAATGTAACAATGTCAACCCAAATAATTTGTTCGGCGCTACTCACTTTGACCACAAATGCAAGTATTGAAGGCTGACAGCATTGCCAAGCTGACTAGGTATACTTCCGTGGATATCATTCGCTTCTATGCGAAGAATTTCTGATAACACCATTGAAAATGATTAGACCGACCTTGTACATGAACGACAGACTGCGGCCGACAATGAAGTATGTTTATTCTCACCTACACTTAGAAGATTTCCCAGTTCAGTTGGCAATGGGCCCTGAATGTAGTTGTTATCCAACCGCAGTTCCCCTGTTGGAAATATTTCTGAGTTTCAAGGTATAAAAATATCCGGATCAACTCTGTACATGGATAAAACTTACTCAAACGCTTCAAATTCCCAATAGAGGAAGGTATGGTGCCTTGCAGCCCAGAACTGACAAGAGAAGAGTTTTCACCAAGACGGTAGTTGTTGTCAAGGCGAAGGGCAATAAGGTTGTCAAGTGCGCCTATCTCGGACATGATGGTAGAATTTAAATGATTCATCGATAGATCAAGAACTGTGAGACTAGTAAGCTTTGAAAGCTCACGTGGTAGTTGTCCTGATATAAAATTCTTCGTCAAGTGTAGCTCAGTGATATTTTTAAAAAGTCCAATCTCAGTTGGGAGTTCACCGGAGAGGTAATTTTGAGACAAATCCAAAACATTCAAGCTAGACATCCTCGATAATTTAGGTGAGAGTTGACCAGTTATCATATTTCCAAACAGTGAAAGCTTCTTGAGATTTGACAGGAGATACAGGTCATCTGGAAGTTGCCCTGTGAAATAATTCATGTCGAGGTTTAATTCTTCTAGTAATGTCAGCTGTCCAATCTTTGATGGCACTGTTGATGCAATCCAATTGTCAAAGATGAAGAAAGCCTTCAAGTCTGTCAACTCAAAAAATACATCAGGGATAGACGTTATTTTGTTGTGACTGAGATAGAGTTCCTCCAACTTTGTTGATGTATTTATTTCAGTAGGTATCATATGAATACCGTTGTCCTCCATGTCTAACACTTTCAGATTCTTCATATCAAAGATTGTTGGTTGAATGTATCTCAGATAGTTGCTTGACAGACCGAGATATTCTGAGAGGCAGTATGTAACAGACATTAGCGTATCTGGCACGCATGCTATATCTGTGCGTAAGAGTACATCGCACTTACCACATTTGTCAAGAAGAGAAATTTCCATTGGAATGCTACCCCAAAGATAATTGTTCTTCAAATGCAGACTTACAACGTATCCTGACGAATCACATGAGACGTTGTACCACGTACATTCTTCAACGTCACCGGATATGTCAAGCCACCCATCTAGAAAGGTCCATTCGTCACCATGCAGAGATTTATAGAAAGTCGCAAGAACCCATCTTTGAACCTTTCGCTCATCTGTAATCTCGCTCAAATCAGGATTTTTGGACAACCTATAAGACGTTCATCGATAGGAGTTGATGAGTTTTGAAAATAAAAAGATGAAGATAATGTAAAACGCAAGATGGCTTCGCACCATTTCATTGCAAGGTATTGCGCCGATGTTTTGTCTGCCAAACTCTCTGTACTATTAGGAGACTTTGAGAGGAGTAAGGCGGTAAGAGAGTTAAGAGAGTTGTATGTCGGACTTTGGGAGATGTTCGTTTGAAGAATAGCAGGAACGAGACTACTCGTAGGCTTCTTTAAGCACACAAGAGAAGTGGCAGCGCATCTAAGGAAATGCATCTAAATCGACCAAAATGCATTCACACGACTTCATACTCTCACCTTGGTTGGAATTGGATTGGGTTTAGAGCTTGGGCGATGTGATGGTTTGATAGTTGTCAATCTATTCGACTGTTTCCCTGTTGGAGATGGAGTGACTAATTGATTGTCCGATTGAGACGACAAATTTAACCGGAATGACCCTCTATTTCCCATGTGACTCGTAGTGTCTGCATCTGTCCCGTGTGCCCATAGAAAGATATTTTCCCCGACTGATATTTCAATTTCGTTCTTTTCAACAAGTAATTTTGTGAAACTAAGAACAGTTAGGCCATCCACAACTTCAACTTTTGAACTCAAAAGAGTTTGCTTGCTCTGCTCCATGAGTTGAACTGCACTGTCGTATTTACCACCGAGATAGTATTTCGCTGGGGTCATGCCTGGCACTCCGCTACAGTTGGTATGAGTTCACGGACGAGAATGAGTTCGAGACGTTTAAAAGATTTTTACGGATATTCATGCCATGCATTGAGCTCACATTATTGCTTCACTTCCTATCATTTCTCCTGTCGTGCTGAATGCAAAGCCTATCCAAGAGGTCTCACCATTATATGTCAATTTCACGCTAATTGTGCAGCCAGAACACGCATCGTAAGGTTTGCCATCAGGGATGTTTACACGATACTCGAGCAGGTAATCTGGTGACATCTGATAGTTACAGAATTCTAGTGTGCAATCATTTGAGCCTGACTTGGACACAGCAGCAGATGAAGCAAAAGTGGAAACGGTGAGATTTTGTCTAGGAGACCTCGAAGGTTTAAGTGTCATTTCTCTGCTTGGCTTGTCCGTTGGAGACTGTGTTTCTAACGCTTCAGTAGGGTACACAGATGGGAACTTTATCGGCTGGCAATCACTAAAATTGTTATCCAAGCAACATTCTTCCTCTGACTCGTAATTCGTAACGTTGTCCTTCAACGTAGACTTGCTAACCTGGATGCACTTTTTTTCATTAAATGGAATATATACAACGATAGTTCTTGTAGGATGATTGGTTGGGCTCGCGGTAACTGGCTTTAATGTTGGTTTTGCAGAGGGTTTAGATGTTGAGATCGGGGTAGAAGGCAGCAGTGTTGGTTTCGCAAAGGGTTGCACCGTAGAGACGGCACTTGAAGATGGAACTGACGAGCTATTAGCCACGCTGATTAAGTTAGATTGACCCTCTCCCTTGAAGCATGTTCCATTTACATCCCAATTGAAATTATCCGAACAGCATTCGCTCTCTGTAGAATACGCCTTCTGCCATGGTTGCAGTTCTACTTTTCCCGTCAGAAGACAAGTTTTCTGGTCCCAATCGGCGTAGTAGACCAATACATAAGCAGTAGCAAACGTAGAGGAATTCGTTGTAGATGTAGCTGCAGTTGTGACTACCGCTGCCGTTGATTGAAACTCTGACGGGATAGCTGTTGTCTAGAGATTGGAGGAGGTGGGAATCCGTGTGAGAGTTATTCTTTCCAGAACAAGTAATCCCAACTTAAACTTAAACTCTTATAAAAGACTTACTGCAGTGGTCTCTGCGACTACGGCCACGTGATCGCTTTCGATGGCAGTAGCCTTTGTTGCAACACTTGTGTACTGTTTGGTACGAAATAACATGATTCAACGTTAGAATAGAATGGTCCGATAACGGTTTTCAGGTTATCAAATCACTCACCAACGGCGTTTCAGATGTCACCACTGCAACAGTGGCAGCGCCAGTTGTTGGATTTATTGGGTTATAATTCTCATCCAATTCTAAAACATACGTTGACGAATCATTCTCTTCGTTGCTCACCGCCAAAGGTGTCGTACCTGGTGCTAATGGACGAATTTCATCATCCACAACCTTTGTTGGCATGAAACTTGGAGTTTCTTCGTAGGCTATTGATGTCGCCTTGTGTTCGGTCACGAATGTGCTACCCATAGATTGTGCAGTGGCCTCTGTTTTCGTTTCAGCAGGTGGTTTATTTACATGTTCCTGCTGATCAGGTTTCTCTACGTGCACACCTGCCGTTGGCATATACGTTGGCGCATTCGCCGGTACTGTCTCCTCTGAATCCCCAGCTTCTGTGGAAAAAATTTCCGGAAAGGAAATCAGCATGCAATCCCTCAACGACCAATCTTTTCCAATAAAGCTGGAAAAATTTTCAATGCAGCATTCCTCTAAAGTGTCAAAGCCCTTGTCCCATCGATTCATCTTTCCGCCACATAGTGCAGATTCAATAGCGCCCTCGCTTGTGCAATTTCGTACACACTTGAACAGATCGAAGTCCGCATACCAAACCGTGTCACGGACTCCCTTTGGATCCGCCGAAGTATTGTTGCTGCTAATTGGAGAGGTCGAGATCACGCCAAGGTTACTCAAAGGTTCATGAAGAAATCCAGGGACCATTTTCTTTGAAACTAAAACAGCCAAGACAGCAAGCGATGCCAACAAGAAAACTGCGGCAGCAGAAAAACAGATTGTCATTTTCCGTCTCTTCGTAGCTTGATTCATGCTGATGATTGCATCTCCTATGATGGCTTCAGTCTCATCTAGGGAGAGGGCGGTGCCAACTCGTGAAGATGACGATGAGCCGTTGTTTCTCTTTTCCCCTTGCCTACTTGCACTACCTGATTCAACGTCAATCATCAAGTGAGATGGGGGGTTGAACTGAATTAACCGAGATCGTTGACAAGAAGATGTCGTTGAATGATTTGAAGATCCACGTTTACATTCTGCAATGACGGCGCTAGGAATTTCCCTACTGAAGGGTATCCAGCTGGTAGTTCTGGCAGGCGATTTCGCCGTAGATGCGGTCTCGCCTTCAGTCTTCGTGCTTGATACAGTATTCGTAGCAACATCACTGTTTTTCTTTCTGTTGAGTGTCGAAGAATGATGAGAGGGGGCCGAACCGCTACTGACGCTTCTGCTGGCAAAACTCGTCTGGTGCGATCCTGGTGACTCGCCAACGAGCATCTTCTTATTCTTAATCTTCGGAGTCTTCGACATTTGAAGATCCAAAATAGAAGCATCATCGAGGACGCTTTCATCGAAAGAAAGACTATAGACATAACTCTGAATATGGCCTTGTTTTGTCTTGCTGCTGCCTCGTTGAACTAAGGGAGCTTTGTTGAGCATTGGTGGCAGCACGGGAGTTGTTTCAAAAGCTATCACCTCTTCCTCTTCTGCTTCTTCGATAGAGAATCCTCCATCTGATGATGCCTCGCTGGCACTATCGTCGAAAGAGCAAGATCCCAAGATGCGTGGTGTTTGTAGGCGCGCGTTCTTTTCTTTTATTTCCGTTGAAAATTTAACAGCACTTGCTGCATAGCTTGTTGCGGCAACATGGTCACTGACGAATCTTTCACAACGCTTGTCCCGCTCCGTTGTAAATGGCCCATTTCTTATCTTTGGTTGCACATTGGAAAATGTCTTGCTCGCAGGGGCTTCATCCTTGTCATTCTGTTGAGATGAATTATTATTCCTTCTAGCCAACACATACGAAACTTCTTCGACTATCGTTGAATCTTCTCCGCTAGAACCTTCTTCATTGCCATTCTTAGCTTGGGACTTGGGATGATCCAACAACGTTTCCAGCGTCTTGGGAGCAGCGCCAGCATTTGTAAGCTTCCTACCGAGAGTCTCTTCTTTCACCGATAAGTCAAAGGTAGCATCCTCGTCGACATTTCCTCTGTAATGAGATAGCTCGTCCGCGAGCGAAACGGACATTTCGTCAAGTCTGGCTAGGACTGCAGCAGCTTTGGTACTCGTTGAGCTTTTGCTGCTGTGAGTGTTCCTGGTTGTGATAGCAGCCGTGCCGCTGGATGTGATTTTGCCGTTGTTCACTTTGGTCATGGTTTCGTTATTCCTAATGTCAACTGTCTTCTCTATTCGTAATGAAGCACAATGAAAATGCAAAGTCAACTCGGAAGCGTAGGAAGTTTAAACATTAAATACTGCGCATCCACTCATGCACTACATCATTCCTAAATCAGTCACCTTAATGTTGAGTATTTGCCCATGTGATTCGTGCGCGTAGTGATTTTGATAGTCGTTGTTTCTCTGGAGACATGAAGATGCCAGTCAGTAACACAGTGTTGCATGGCAGGATTGCGGTTGTATTCAATGATGTAATTCTCATTAAGTAACGACACCTTGAACAGTGTGAGGATCTGGATGAGCATAATATATTATATATGGCATCACAAAATCGGCATGCGTTACGTTTAAATCACTGTTCGGAGTCATTTACTATACCCGACCGTTGAAAATTTCGATCTTATCTATAATGATTCCCACATTACCTTACTAACTCAACTTAGGAGAAGGTATCCAAAGGATGCCATTGGTCTTTTTGGTGGGGTGTCAGGGGTTAGGGATGACCGTGAAGCAATTGTATACATTGTGGGAGATTTAACCGCTCATTTATTTATTTCTTGTGTAAAGGTTGTAATTATTATTAACACCAATCAGAACACAATGTTTATTAAAGTGAGGAATGTACCATAACACTTCTGGCCCGGCGATACTATTGCACTATTGAGACAAACTAAATGCAGGTCAATCATGCAATAGACTTTTTAGCAATAAAAAATGATAAAAAATGCTGTTCACTATTGGCCTATTGGCGGAACTACATTACAGCCTAAGGGCACAACTCAAAAATCACTTTCAACCCTTAACTGCACTTAAAACCATTATGGCACATACAATTATTCCTATGTGATTATTGGGTATTTCTATGTGAAATTATCTTTTGACCATGCATCAGATAGTCTGTCTGTCCTTTTTGACAGAGAAATCAAAAACATCACAGACAGTACCATACCATACACCATGAATGTATGCAAAATAAATATTACCCTGGATAACACCGAAAAAATACCTACCATGTCTCAAAATTGACACTAAAAAATGAGTTAAAACTGTTTTGAAAATAAAAGGTCTAAGTAACCAGTAGGAAAGATACAT
>JALLPC010000979.1:0-10732 GCA_036940045.1 Stephanocyclus meneghinianus | reverse complement strand
TTTCAAGTTGGATGAGAGGAACAACAAAAAATCAATTGCAGCAACACTAAAAAAGTGCCAATGCACCAAAACGAGCTCATCTATCCTCAAAATGAGCATGAAACATGGCCCCCCTCATGTCTGCTAATACTTAACAAGATTTGGATGGGGTTGATTGGACCAATAGATTCCAAGCTATGCCGTTTCAAGTTGACCAATGAGGAACAACACAAATTCAATGCCACAACACTAAAAGCAGAATAGACAAACCAAAATATCCCATTTTACACTCAAGATGAGTCCTAATACATTGTTGCCAGGTATCTGCTAATACAAAAAAGCTTTTGATGTGGTCACTTGGACCAGTAGAATTGTGCAATTGCATTTTTAAATTCACTGGTGAGAAACAACAAAAATTCTTAGCCAACAATGAAAGCATTTTATACACACCAAAAAAGCCATTCACCCCCAAGATGAGCTAAACATGGTTGCCTGGTAACTTTTTATATATAAAAAGCTTTGGATGAGGTCAATTGAACCAGTAGAAGCAGAGCAATTGCATTTTCAAATTGACTGATGGGGAACAGCAAAAACCCACTGCAGGGACACTAAAAGTACTTCAAAAGTGCACAAACTTTACCATCCCAATCCCAAGATGACTTCTAATAAATTGTCACCTGTTGTCATCTAATACATAAGTAGCTTGTTTGGGGGTCAATCAGATCAATAGAAGCCAATAAATTGCATTTTTTAGTTTGCTGAGGGGGAACAACACAATACATAGCACCTAACTACAAGCACTATGGATGCATCTAAATAAGCACTTCCCCCACAATGAGCATGAAACATGGTTGTCTGTTGTCTGCTAATACATACCAAGCTTTGGATGGGGTCAATCATACCGTAGAATCCAAGCAATGTGAATTCAAGTTGGCCTATCTGATGCAGTAATAATCAATAGCAGCATCACTAGAAGCAGTCCAGACACACAGAAAAGGGCTACTTTGCCCCCAATATGAGATTAAATCATACTTGCCTGGTTTTTGCCAATACATTACAAGCTTTGGATGTGGTCAACGGGACCAGAAGAAGCAGTGACATTGCTTTTCAAGTTGGCCAATGGAGAACAATGAAAATCCATAGAAGCAACACTCAAAGCACTAAAGATGCACCAAAAGAGGCCACTCCACCCCCAATTTGAGTCATTACACATGGTTCTCATTTGTTTTCAAGTACATAACAAGCTTTGGATGGTGTCAATCAGACCAGTAGATGCTGAGCAATAACATTTTCAAGTCGGCTGATGGGGAAAGCAAATATTCATAGAAGTCATACTAAAAGCAGTACAGGCATGCTAAAGCAAGTTGATCCATACCTGGATGAGAGCTGAAAACAGTTGCCTGGTGTCTGTCAATAATTGTTAATACATAATGAGCTTTGGATGGGGTCAATTGGACCAGTAGAAGCCAAGCAACCACATTTTTGTTTGCCTTTTTGGAATAACTAAAGTCCATAGCAACAATACTCAAAGCAGTACAGATGCACCAAAACAAGCTACTCCACCCAATTACATTTTCACATTGGCTGATGGGGAACAGCAAATTTGTTGCAGCAACACTAATGCATACAGGCAAAAACAAGACATGCCACCCCTAGGATGAGCCATAATAATGGTTGCCTAGTAATTGCTTATACATAGCAAGCTTTGGAAGGGGTCAATTGGACCAGCAGAAGCTGAGGCAATGCTATTTCATGGATTCACTTACCATTGTTGGCTAGGCTAAAAATGTTACATGAGAGGCCAGCAGTGCACAAACAAACTTCTCCAAAATGGGGTATGGAAAGATTTTCATTCTTTCTCACAATAAATACTACTTCTTGTTTCTTGCACATGTAGAATATACATAATTTTTTGGTGTAATAGCCATCATTTCGAATACAAGCATTACTTATTTAGCTCCAATGTTGGAATTTTATTGATAAAAGAAAAAAAAATGAGAACAAGTGGAACCATGGAAGAAAGTGTGACTAAGGGGCAACAAATATTTATGTAGTCAGATCAAGAGGCAGCTGAGATTGAACTGTCTTCGACTGCTGCAGAGGAATGCTTTTTTTCAACAAAATGACCCAACAATTCAGATGACTAATGTCAAGGCGTTTTCAACCCCGGATGATAATTCAACTACCACTTTAATGGAGCAATTATTGCACTGCTACCATTAAGGTATCATTGTAAAGGGGTTTCTTTAAGTATGATAATTGCACCCTGGGGTCACTGATGTGAACAATATAGATTGAGGACCACACACAACATCTGTCTGTCTTCCTATACCAAATTGAACATCCCTTTGAATGAATCATTTGAGGTAGAATAATAAGGCATCACAAGCAATCAAGCAGTTGACTCAATTCAAGCTGTTCTCCAATTGGGGACTCACAAACAAAAGACCAAAGAGTGCCAAGGCCCAAACGAGTCAATCACAGCAGGACATGTGGTCAGCTGAGGAACTTTGTTCACACCTCAAACCAAGCCTTTATGACTGGGGCAAAGTGATATCTAAAGTAGGAAGAACTGTCATACAATGATAATATGACAATACTCAAAAGGAAAAGGAGATGTGAAGGCAAGACCTCCCTGACATCTGATGACAAATGTGAACCAACATAAGATGTGATCAACAAGAAAGCCTGAAAACTGTAGCAAAATATTGAACTCTGGGAGGATGGTGGACTTGACTATCTCCCAACTTCCAAAAATCATGGATAGTGTGCATTTAATTTGAAAATTAAAATTGTTTAGGAGGTTTTACACAAAAGTAGAAATTGGACAAACTTAATGCATGTGTCTCAACCCCTTCAAAACCTCACTCAAGAGGGATTCATAGTCAAGGGAGGGTTTAACCACAGCCAATATTTCTTTCCATTGAGTCACAAGTCAGCACCTGCAACTTTCAGGTTGGGCTCTACGAGACAGGCAACTCATAAAAATTATATTTATATAAGCAATCAAATTTCAGTGAACTGATGACTCTGTAGAATTCTGACGACTTACATGAGTCAAATTGAAGACAGTTTGATGACTCAGACAACTAAAGTGATGAACTATGCCTCAACTGATGACAAGTGAGTTGTCAAAATGTCATCAGTTTTGAAGCAGTGATGACTCACAGTATCATCCGTTATGACCCACTAACAACCCATTTGAATAAGCTGACAACCTGGTGACAACTCACTGAGTCATAAGTTATGACCCAGTGAAGACCCATAGAGTCGTCAGCTACAACTAGATATGGCCGGTTTGTCATAAGTAAATTTTCTTTCAGCAATGACTTGCCAGTTGATGTCATTGAAACATAGTGGCTACATGTTACAAACTCATGATGGCCCATCATGAAGCTTGAAAATGTCATCAGTTACAACCCAGTGATGACCCACAGAGTTGTCAGTTACAACCCCGTGATGACCCACAAAGTCATCAGTTATTACCAACTGACGACCCACAGAGTTGTCAGTTACGACCATGTGAAAACCCACAGAGTCATCAGTTATGACTTGGTAATGACCCATTTGTTGTCAGTTAAAGAATTAACTAACAATTTGGATGACCCAACCAACAAAAAGTTGTTATCTGACTACTTTTGTCATGACTGAAGTGATGACTCTTGCTGAAATTGATCACAAAAATTGATAATTATTGATGAGTTGCCTGTCTTGCTGGAAGATCATTAAATCTTTTGTAGATAGAACAAGTGCAACTTCTCCCATGAAAAACTAGTCATCATTATTGTTTAAAATCTTAAACTATTCATCTTTGTCATTGAGAAATCCCAATTCTTCATTTGACAATTACATCGCATCTTCATGTGTGTCAAAATTCATATCTTGGCACAGGGGTAAAATCAAACAAAAGTGATATAACATGTTTAAGGTAGGGGCATCATCTGTAACTTTATTGTGTTGGTGGCATGGCAGGGAGATTCACAACCTCTGGGAGGATACGGCCAATAAGAAACCACCATTATTGTGGAGGGGCGTTGTGACCAATTAACAAGATATCTTGAGACTCCTGAACATAGGAAAATGAAAAAGCAAAAGAGATACAACTTTTGGGGCAGTGCCCACTGCTCTACTGTGTTGGCGGTGCAGGAGTGAGGGTCTTAAGACACCACCATTTGCATGGAGGGATGTGACAATCATGAAAAAGATATTTTGAGACTGCCTGACATAGGTCCAGACAGTGATTTTCTGGGAATAGTTGTCTCACTAATGTGAACAATATAGATTGAGGACCACTCACAACATCTGTCTGTCTTCTTATACCAAATTGAACATCCCTTTGAATGAATCATTTGAGGTAGAATAATAAGGCATCACAAGCAATCAAGCAGTTGACTCAATTCAAGCTGTTCTCCAATTGGGGACTCACAAACAAAAGACCAAAGAGTGCCAAGGCCCAAACGAGTCAATCACAGCAGGACATGTGGTCAGCTGAGGAACTTTGTTCACACCTCAAACCAAGCCTTTATGACTGGGGCAAAGTGATATCTAAAGTAGGAAGAACTGTCATACAATGATAATATGACAATACTCAAAAGGAAAAGGAGATGTGAAGGCAAGACCTCCCTGACATCTGATGACAAATGTGAACCAACATAAGATGTGATCAACAAGAAAGCCTGAAAACTGTAGCAAAATATTGAACTCTGGGAGGATGGTGGACTTGACTATCTCCCAACTTCCAAAAATCATGGATAGTGTGCATTTAATTTGAAAATTAAAATTGTTTAGGAGGTTTTACTCAAAAGTAGAAATTGGACAAATAATGCAAGTGTCGAGCATCTCAGAAGAGACATCGTGGCAGGGTGTGAGAGCAAGGCAAATGGATTTGCAGCCCCTAAATGACAGCTCTTTCACATTTGTAATCCTCAGCAATTCACGGGGGGCATTGGGTATTTCTTGAACACAGTACCTCACAATGACATGCTTGTCCTGTGATGTAGCAGCATCTGTGGCAATCAGGAGTCACTTCATTTTTAATCATACAAAGTATCAATGAATGATTTGTTTAAACCAATATGTGAGACAGAGATTTTCTGTTGTCATTTGGTTACAAATAGCTTTCTACTTGAGACTGCCTGGCATAAAACAATAAAATATTTTTAATACTTCATATCTCATAAATTTGTTCATTCTGCTGTTTTTAAAATTCTCAGTTGCCATTGCCTTTACAGGTCTTAAAGAATTTCATGCAACAGGTGAAGCCTGAAGCTTCCACTGATATTCATGAATAAAGTGAGATAGGATGAATGTGAGTGTGGTAATAACTTTTTTCATTTCTTACCATTAAAAATTCTTTTCAAATATTTTGAAATTGTTACCACTACTTCATAGCATTTATCATTAGATGAATTATTTCAGTAGTTTATGTGTCAAGGTTTACATGTTGTAGCTACATGAATTGCAAATGGTGTTTCTTTGGATTCTGTTGTGGCTGTTATAGCATCAACTTAGCTCAGTGGGAAAGTTTTGTTGGAGAAGAGGTTTTGATTGACCGAAAAAATTAGAAAATATATTGTGCATTACTTTTGTACAGAAATGTGAAGTAATCATGATTATTGCACTGAATGCTATTCAAGAAACTCAACCTTGTGACAAATGTAAAAAGCTATATTGACATGCCAATCGCAAATCAACTCATCTATCTTTTTCATTGAAGAAATTCTTTTTGTCAGTATGCTATTCAAAGTCAAATTATCTGATGTGGTTTTGTGGGAGAATGAATTTCATGACTTATTTGTGGCGACTGGATATGAATTAACTAGACAGATAGCCTGTGTCAAAATTAAATTAAGCATCGGTCTCACTACCACACCTAAATTTTACGACTGTAATTTGTCCATGTTACAGATGTTCATGACATACCAATAATTTAATGCCATTGTTCTGCACTGAATCAGAGATGAAAAAACTCAAGCATCAGCATTTGGAAACACAGCAATACTATGCTTTCAAAATGAACTATCTCAATATCAGATTGAGCTATTTCTTTCAATATTAGGTTGACATGTACCACAACATTCAAGTAGTCTATACTTTATTCTTCTGAACGATAGAGAATAAGTGGCTTTCACAATTATGTTGAACTTGTGTTGAAATATTATAAAAACAAATAACAAAAGAACAGTTAATAAATATTCGATTTTTTTCTATGCAGATCTGCATCAGTTAGCATAGATCCTGGTATGTGCTACAGACATTTCTACCTGATACAGATCTGCATCCAGGAGAGGATAAAATATCTATCAAGAAAATTCAATTACGATGGCAGTTTGAGGTTGCAAACTTGAACATGTGAATAAAATCAAATAAGCCTTTAATTAAAACCTCTTTGAGTTATTTATTTAAGTAAACTAAATAAATTATAGGTAGGGTGTATCAGTATTGTGTGCCAAGTTTTCATTTTATCATTTTTGAGAACCTTGTTCTTGCAAAATCATGAAAAACAGACACCTCTGCACAGAAGTTCTATGGCAGTGGACCATTTATTGATTGAAAATTGCATACACCAGTATAACACACTGCAAATATGCATCAAGTAGAAATGATTGGGATTTTAGCATAAAATATCAAGAATACTTATGAAATGCTGATCAAATGAGATTTTTCATTTGTTAAAGCAACAGAGTAGACAAGAAATGACACTACAGACAAAAGGTTAACTCTCTTCATAGAATTGCTACATAATTTTGACATTTTCATGCAGAGTAAGTATGTTATCAGCAATCACTGTATTCCCCTCTCAATGCAAGACATGCTCATATCAACCTAAAATGCCGTCCAACAATGGAGGAACAAAGTTCAGCAATTGGAGGTGCATAAAATTGACGCATCCCTCAGGTGTTACTGTTGTTGGGATGTTGACATTGACAGGGTCATTTTTTGCTGCCAATGGCAAAAACTGCATACACACTTTTAAAACTGCATAATGCTGTCCCATAATAAGGCACACAGCTTAGTCAATGGAAGTGCATAAAAATGGTTTCTCTCTAAGTGTTTTTTCAGAAGTAAGGGTCAATACCTCCAAGTATGATTTTTGAGACCATTCTTCTTGATCAAATTGGCAGAGCATATAGAAATCTCAATAAATATCAAAGACAATGTCAAAATAAGGCATAACATTTAGTCATTGGAAATACATCAAGATGACTCATTTGATAGGTGATTTGTTATTGAGAATGGTGTATGGATGAGTATTTGTTTGGATATCATTTGCTGCAAATGACTGAAATGTCCATAGGAATTGTAATTACTGTCCAGAATTGTCTCAAACCAAGGAATGAAGATTTGTCATTGAAAGTACATAAAAAAATCTCTCTCCCTGGCATTTGTGTTATTGGTAGGAGTCAATATAGCTTGATATGTGTTTTTGAGACCATTTTTGGTCTAATCAGCAGGAATGCATATAGAAACCTTAATAGCTGTCCAAGAACAAGCAGAAAATGGTATGAAAAGCTCAGTCATTGGAATCACATAAAAATGATCTATCTCCAATGTGCTTTTATGAATTGGAAGAGATGTATTTTGTTTTTTCTTGCTCAAAACAGTAGAATTTTCCTTAGAATTGCAATAACTGCCCCCCAAACAACATAGGAAACATAGCAAATAAGTGCAAAATAATAGGAACACTTCATATGTACACTAGATACAACTATGGGATGTGATTAACCAGCACAAATCTTTCATAACATCACCAATGATGTGTTTTTAGTCAATCCCTACAATAATATATTGTAAATAGGCCACACCGAATGTCCCAAGATTATGTAAAGTACGGCGTTCTCATTGTGTTTTCAGTAAACTAAAGCATTAAAAAAATGGTAGATACTAGCACACTTCAATCATTTTTGGTATGCCCCTTCTTGTTTGTGCCAATTTATTTTGGTAGTAGGAGGCATTCTATTATCCTGCCCACTCTTTGCCATCCTTTTTGTCTTGCCATTGGAGGTAAAAATAATCTCCTCCTCCTTTCCCCCTCAGTATCCCAACCCCCCATTGTTTTGATGCCAGCTCATCCAAACATATTCCAATGCAACTGTATGCATTGTAAAAATTATGGAGACACAATCCCTTATTTGTTCCTTTCAGATGCTTCTCTGTTAGGTAAAGTGGTTAGATGGAATCACACAAAAAATGAGTGTGGATTTAACATAATCACTTGTAACATTTAAAGATAAAAGAATGTTTCATATTTCCAATGTTTGTGAACTTTTTAGAAATGGCAACGTGAACAATCATTGTAGCCAGTGACCTTGAATTTGCTCACAAGTTATATACTATAAAGCACAAATGGATGACCATTTGTGCTGTTTCATAAATGATAGCTGCTAGTAGTAGTGTTTCATCTGCCTGTCATTAGGTGATGGTTGAGTGACATCAGTTTTACAGATGGAAGGATAATTGGAAAGACCCATCCCATTGGTGGAAGAGATGGAAATACCATTTTTGCTGTTCAAAAATGTACTACCAAATATGTAAGCCTACCAAAAAACAATGTGATGTGTGGTGAGTGAAGCAATAATCAGCATTAATTTTTTATCCAAGACAAATTATGGTGAGCCCAGCATATGGGTTTATTGGTCATGCAAACAAGAATCTATTCCAATTGCATTTAGATGAAAAAAGAAGGTTTAAGGGCCCAAAAGCAAAAATGTTTGTAAAATCTGCAAGATTTTGTAAACTGGGGCCTTCTCTAGTGTGTGTCATACCTACTGTAAATTATGGTAGTCCAGCCACTAGTAGAATCACTTGAAACAACATGGTAACTCAAAAATGATAACCTCATCCATGGATTTTCTTTGATGTAACTTAGACTGTTTGCAACCATGGGTTCTAATTTTTAAATTACTATGTTATTTTGGAAACCATCAGAGTAATGATTCCCAAAATTATGGCTACCAATAGTTTTTATGTAGCCAATGTCATCATTTTTGATGGTTGACATCATTTATATATACTAAAATTAAAGAAAATTAAAGCAAAATGATTCCACATGGAGCTATTTTATGAAAATACATCCATCCACCCACCCATCAACTCATGTCACCCATTATCTCACGTAAAAGTTCATCTGGCATGCATACTCACACTTGTCCTTGGTGCTTTGACTATATGGTACAACTTGGCAAGGTTGATGGCTTCTGCCAGTAGACACGATGTTTGTGTGGGTTTGCCCATGCAAGAATCTGTGTTTTTGAAAATGAAATAATCATGTGTTGTGTTGGTCATGTTCATAGCTGTCTCATTGAGTAATCGTTAACTTTCAGTAGAGTTATTCATGTTAAACTGGGGTAATTAAGTCACTGTGATTAACACTGATAACTCTTTGAATAATTGTCTTAGCATCATTCTGATGTTAGGATACAGACTGTAACCTTCTTAGCTTTCATATGACCACCACTACAACAAGATTGGCCAACTAGTTGTGAGGTTGAATGAATTCAACCAAACATGCTGACATGAGATTGTAAGATTTTGTCATATTTTTTGTTTGCTGAAGCAGTTGGCTACAGCGTCCATTGAAACTGTACTATATCCTATTTATAAAAAGTGTTCCTTCATCCCTTCAACCATGTCAACCCGGACACCAACCAGACTTCTTGGCAAAGGCTCATGCTGCAGTGTTCTCCTCAAGAAGCTCCATCCCAAGAAATATTGTTGCAGAGGCCTTCTCAAACTTTATTGCAAACCAGCAACTTGCAAATCTTGTTGCAGCAAGGCATGGCAGTGCTTGTCAGGGCAGTGGGACATTCAATAGTAAGGCATTCTTCTTCTCCACCAAATCCATTCCTTGCATTGAACTATGGTGTGCCTAGTCATTTGTAATTGTGATGGAGTTGTGTGAGTCCAATAAGGTGTTCACAGCACTGATGATGGCAGTTGCCCAAGCTGCAGACCACCAAGGTGTAGATGTTGGTGAGGAGTGCCGTAGGACTTTGGATCTTGATGAATATATTGCTTGTCTTTATCAGCTTGGCCTGAAAATAACCCCCTACCTCACTGCAACAACTTGTGATAAGGATCACACTACCAACCTTTATCAAGGAAAAAGGTGGAACTGGGATCATGCTTGTCATGTCATCTCCAGATGGCATCAAATCACAAGGCTGGATTTCATCATGGCTTCTCACTTTCTGGCAAACAAAGCTTACCATTTTTGAGCATCTGTTCTCCATCCAGTGGTTTCATGAGGTTCTTGTGGCTAGTACAAGCAAGAACTTGATAGAGGAATCAGGTAATTGCTTGGTGGAGATGTACACTTCTCTGGGGCTGAAAATGTTGATGTCTACAATTGTTGACTTCACCCAATGCCAGTTCATGAGTGAAAGGGAGTTCATGAGAGACATTCTTATTACCCTTTGAAACTCAACAAGTTTATGGCATCCCACTACATGGAGTTCGTTGACCACCATATGGGCATGAATGTGCATGATGCACCAATCTACTCTGACAGAATCTTGGAGGTATGTGATCTTTTTGAGGTGTGGCACAAGAACACAAGGAAAGTTTTCATCCCATCATGAATTCTTTGTCTGGACAAGTCCATGAGCATTTGGCAAAGTAGGTGGACATGCCCAGGGTGGGTATTTTGTCCCCAAAAAACTCATCCATTTGTTAACAAATATCACACAATTTGTTGTGCTGACATATGCCAAGAATCTGCTTACACTTGTAAGCTCAAGGAGCTTCCAACTGA
>JALLPC010000977.1:0-10738 GCA_036940045.1 Stephanocyclus meneghinianus | reverse complement strand
AGCCTGACAAATGCCATAGACTGACTTGTTCAGCTTGAGGACAAAGTCACCATCATGTTGAAAACCTGGAGGTTGATGGACATAGATCTCTTTGCCAATGTCAAGTGGAGCATGCACGAAGGCAGCAGTGATGTCTGCTTGGGCCAAACAGAGATTGAGTTGGTTGCTAAGACCATGACAATCTGTTCTCTGGGAAGCAATGCAACTAGCAAAGCATCCTGAGATGGTAAAGCATTTCAAGACTACTATTATATGGGAAGGAACTACCCAGCTTCTTCTGTGGACACATCCCTAAGATACATTTTAAGGAAATCATCCTACATTCACCTGGTGTCCCAAAAGTCCATAACCTTAATATGATAACAATGTGGCCGCAAAACAGTGAACTGGCCAGTGACAATGCACATTGTGTGTTCAAAGGTGCTGGCTGGAAGAACATATGTTCAACCAGACTCACGACTGGCTGTCCAAATGGGAGGTCTGATCAGCTCTAATATTGTTGAAAGGATCATGAAATTCCTTCAGACTAGCACCCAGCTGTACTTGAATACCCCAACATAAGAAGGGAGGGTCTTTGGTAGAACTTCCATTCATAGTAAAGGTTCTGAGATTTAAGGGTACCATACAAGATGATTGAGGTAATGGGGAGATGTTCTCAGCAGACACTGTTTTGACTGTTTACTGTGGCAAGGTGTAGCATAATTTGTTATGTCATGGGCACAGTTGTAAAATTTAGGCTGCTTATGATGTGTGTTATTACCACCATCACCAGATCAATCAACAAGTGGGGTGTAATGATCTCTGTAGTTCTCGTGTGTCGGCTCATCAGTGATGTGAATAACCATTATGTAAGAAAGATTCTTGAGTACTGCAAATCCCTGGAGGCATGTTGTGGAGGTAACTCCAGATCTCCCCATCTCTCCATGTGTAGTCTTTTCACCTGTAAGACATAGAGATGTAGATGTCAAGACTGGGAGATTGAATGGCAATGGGATGTTTCCTGAGAGAAGCAGGGTCAGATCATTCATAAGGGTATTGCAGCTCTACTCATTCCTGGAGTTCCTTTCCATGAGCAAATACTCTGGTATTCAAAAGATAACTTCTTCCTAGTTTTGTCAATACCATCCCTCCAGAATTGGAGGATCTAAAGAACAGAAAGAAATAATAGAGGTAGTACTGGGTGACCCAGCACAAGGAGGGGTTAGGTCGAATTCTGGAAAGGTGGCACAGAGGACACCATTCATGCAGGTGGCTAACATGGTTCAAGAGGCAACAGGGGAGCAAAGTGAGATGATGGTACATGATGATACTTGCTCAGTGGACTCAAAAACACTGGAGAAGTGTAGATCAGCCAAGTCACTTGTGATTATGTTGACCCCAGGCGGAACAGTATACACAGCCTAGAAGCAGATGAGTTGCTTGACAACAATGTGAATGGCAGCACTATTAGTTTAAGTGGCATTATTCTGAGGGATAGAAATCCAACTTTCGTGGTTCATGACATTGTGTCGGGCACAAACTTACAGGTGAATGCAACAGACTACAAGTTGGATTCTTTGCATGCACTGGCTTCCTATATCCGTGCATGGCAACTCCCAGTGATTGATGCAAGACGCTGGTGGCAGTGGCCCAATCAACAAGCCAAAAGGGTAATAAAGCTGTTCTGTTGGCTGGGGCAAGTGTATGGCATTGGGAGCTCCAGCCAGTCCCTTGCAGAAATGTGATCTCTCACATGAGTTACCAATCACATGGGTGTAGGCGTTGTCTAGAGACGGGACGGACACAACATACCTTGGAGAACTTGTTCGTTCTAAACGTAGATTAAACTAACAAGTTGTTGTTGTTGATCAACAAAATGAAATTATGAATTAGATGACTACTTCCTGTTACCACGAGAACACATGGTGAGACCCTAGAGCCATTTAGAGAGCAATGACAAGAAACTAAGAATTCTGACCAAGAATCCAAGAATTCTGACTGAGAATTCTGATGTCAGAATTTTGGACATGTATGGCTCTCAAGACAAGGTTGCAAAGGACAGACCAGATCACCAGAACATGGGCTCCTAAGATACAAGATAAAAGGAAAATCTTGAGGCTTGAGGTGGTGTCTATGGTACCACACACTCATGCTACACTACCTCTCGAGGTCTGAGACTGGGTTACCAACCCATCAAAAGACGTCGCAAGTGGCTAAAAGAGGCATGAGTGAGACCCTTGGTGAAAAGGTCACTCAACTGGTTTTTGGTGTCAATCTTCACAATGCTTATCCGATTGGATTTGTCAGAGACATGGGAATGGAACCAGTGGTACTTGATGGCATAGTGCTTTGAGCAAGGGGTCATATGCTTGGGTTCCATATTGGCCAGCTGGAGTGCTCCTGAGTTATCTTCCTAGATTTTCATATGGATCTTAGAGACTAGTTTGGAAGAGAGACCAACCGCGGTGCTGAGATCGCGGATGAGAGCAACAAGTGGAAGTAGGTCCTTGCAGGCCATGCTGAGAGCAACGTACTTGGCCTCCATGGTAGACAAGGCAATTTCAGTCTGCAACTTGGACTTCCAAAAGACAGGACAGCCAAACACTAGGATGACAAAACCTGTACAGCTGCGGGCACAATCAGGATCCTGGGAGTCCTCGTGTCCATAACGGCCAACAAAGTTGGCGTCCGGGTAACAGTTGATGCAGGCCAAGTTGGTGGGGGACAAAAGCATACCCTGGTCCATGGTACCTTTCAGATAATAACCAATAAAAATCAAGGCTAATTCATGATGGCAAGTAGGGCTGAAGGTGAATCACACACATTGATGGACTGCAAATGCAATGTCTGGTCTGGAGTGGCCACCCAGGTAGAGAAGCATCCAAATGACAACAGCATAATTGAAGTGACCAAAAGCTGGAGCACCGTTGACATCCTGTGGAAGAGGAGCTGCCTTGGCCGGTGCTGATGGCAGTAGAGGTGGAGGAACAGAGACCAAGGGCCTCAACAATATGCTTGGTAAGGCCAGCTTGAGTGAGCCAGATCTGATGTGAATGACCAGAGGAGAGACATTTGATATCTATGCCCAAGAAACCTTCAGCATTGCCCTGTTTGCAAATTTGGATACCAGCGTGTTGAAGGGCGACAATAACATTGTCAATATGGGTGGGATCATGTGCCCAGAGCAGGACACCATCCACATTGCAGACTAGAACTACTGGCTTGCTGACAAACAGACAGGGATCTAGGTTAGATTGTCATAGACCCAGAGATTCAAGGTGCCTGGAGAGAAATGAGAAGAAGTTTTGCGGAGCCTGACAAATGCCATAGACTGACTTGTTCAGCTTGAGGACAAAGTCACCATCACATTGAAAAATCTGGAGGTTGACGGACATAGATCTCTTCGCCAATATCAAGTGGAGCATGCACGAAGGCAGCAGTGGTGTCTGCTTGGGCCGAACACAGATTGAGTTCGGTTGCTAAGACCAACATTGTACAGACTGTGGACCACTGAACAACAGGTGCCCATGATTCAAAGAAATCAATCCCCTCAACCTGGCAGTCATCACTCACACAAACACAAGCTTTGAACTTCTTGATCTGGCCATTGGAAACCGTTTGAGACGAAAGGCCCACTACATGGGAGGACTTTCATCCAGGGTTTGCAATGCACTAATTCCCAGGCCTTGAGGTCGACTTCTAATGTGTTTAACTTGGTCTCCATAGCTTTCCACCATTTGTCAGCATTGGGCCGGTGGATAGGTTGAGAATATGAAGGGTTATCTGCTGCGTTCTGACTTGACTTAGCCTTGAGAACACGGGGTTGGATATCAGCGATGGAGATGACAAAGTAGCCATCATCCCAGAGGTCAGGTTCAATGTATGAAGAAAAGGCTCCTAATCCTGTTGCCAGGTCTGGGCAGATAGAGTCCCAACATTCTTGGAACAGAGTTAACTTGCTAAGATGTGCATGACAGAATCAATCCTTGCTGAAGATGGGACCATCCCGACCGCCATGGTTGGCAAGCCAAGCAGGCCACAGAGCCCAAGAGCTAGCCGTGGAGAGAGCTAAGGTAGGGAGCGTGAGGAGGTTGGAAACTATCCATTGGCCACAAAGGTACTGCCGAGAAGAGGCAGGGCCATCTTTCCAGGTATATTGATGTGCTCACCGTGCTGGTCCTTGAGACGATGAGGAACCAGGAGTAGAGTTGGGCATTGATGTGGGGGTCAATTCTCCCTCTGAGGAAGTAGAAGGATGCTCCTGCAAGATCATCATCACACCATCACCAGGAGCCAAAGCAAGGACTCCCTCTGGAACAGTGCCCTCTGGAACTGTGATGTCAGCATCCAAAGGAGGAGCCTGAAGTGGTGGTGCTCCCTCTGGGACAAGAGGGTGGTGGCAAGGTGGACGAGGGTGAAGCACCAATCCTGAGTGACTGTCACCAGGAGTGTCAAAAGGAAGGAATGGGGCAGGTGAGTCCTCGACACAGGAACGGGTGAGCTGACAAGCAGCAATATCAGCAGGGGCGAGCCACTTCTCTCACAGTTCAGGAATGTGACCATCATGCAATGGGTCCAGATAGGTCTCTGCCGAAGTGTCAAATAGCTTGGCAAACACATCATTTTGCTCACACTTGGAGGTGAGGGAAGGAGTTGTGGTGAAGGCATCGTCAAACACCACGTGGTACTGTGGTGAGATGTGACCCGAGCTGGGATTGAGGACAAGAGGAACAGAGGTGGAATGTTCCATTGAGAAACCAACAAAGATACCCTGTCGTGCCCAAGCATCCCATTTTGGAATCTTACACCCATCCTGAAGGGCAGAGTCAAGCACATACACTGGACATCCAAACACATGTGCTCGAGGGAGACCAGAGACAGGATTCTTGAGTCTGGCCCAGAGTTCCTCATGAGTCCAACCATTCCTTTAAGCGGGCAGTTGGTTATGCACCCAAATAGCATAATTCATTTCGTATGTCCACAGGGTGATGAATTTTTGATGAGGCCAATGCAAAGCAGCATGCAGCAAACTTGCACGAGCCATGCTGGTGACAGTACAAGTGGCACATTCTGCAATACCGTTTTGGTGATGTGTACCAACGCCATTGAAACTTAGCTGTTGACCAAGGGCTTCGCAGTGGTTGCGAAATTTAGAAGAGTTGAACACACCGTTGTCACTGTGTTATGCTTTGACTTCGACATTCACATTGGTGGCATCATGCTCAAATAATAATTTGCCACGAATGGTGTTGGCAGCAGTGATGGTCTTCTGGGGATGATGGTAGATGTAACCAGACGCATGGTCGACATAGATTGTACCACCCATGTAACCATCATGGGGAGAGCTCCAGCCAGATGGATCGATAACACGACCAGGAATGGGAGACAGATAGTGGTCACAGCTCACACTGTCACCCGGGGATAGATCATTGGTTTTCAAGACTAGCAAGCGGAATGAGCAGTCCCTTCAGGAGGGTTCCGCCGAGTAGCTTTGGCGATGGAACAAGCAGCGCACAACAGATTGTCACACACAGAGTTAGGAACATTGTATGTGCAAGGAAGGGTGGGTCCATCATGAACAGATGATGGCACATTGTTGGCAGGAAGGACCCAAGCAGCATGTCAAAGACGACAGAGATTGTGAATTGTTGATAAGCTGGCATGGGATAGACGTTGGTGCCAGAGCAGAAGTTCTTTCTGAGCACAGGTCAAGTTTTGATTCCTGGCATCTAACATACTCTGGGCCCACAAATTGTGATCACTTCTGTCCATGTGGAAACACACAGACCATAGATTAGGATGGACATCATCCTCCAAGACATCGAGAAATGGGGGATTAGCTCGACCATACTTAGCCTCCAACGTCACACCACCTGGTAGGTGGATGTCGTACTGGGATGCACTCTGGGAACCATCACCACCAATTGAACAATGGACAGCTTGTGGACTGAGGAGACAAACCAAAGCACCAGGTATGCAGAAGCCCTCAATGTCAATGACCTGTAACTGGCCATCAGAAGTACGAATCCGACAGCAAATTGTACCAGACCCTGCCCCTGCATTGGTGCCAGATAGATCCTTAATGAGGACGGAACTAGGACGCAATGTGCCGGGAACAAAATCATCCCTACGAGGGCTTATGCAGAATGAGGCACCCGTATCAATCACAAGCGGAAGGCTGACAGAGTCTTGAAAGGCATTCAAGGCTCTATGCTCAAAAGCAGGAAATGAGTAAAGTGCAGAGGGTTCGTATGGACTATGAAGGTCGACACACACGCGCTGCTGATCCCTGCAACCAAGTGGAACATGGCGCATGTTCACCTGGTCCAGACGCTCAATCAAAAGCAGATTCATACCAGCAGAGGCGGGATCGAAACCAGAGAGAAAAACCATCAAGGTGTTGTTGGTCAAGAGAGAAGAAGGCCGTATTGGTGGGCGCCAAGATGAGATGATGGTGGAGAGCATGGACAATCCACTGTGCGGAGAGCAAGATGCTGTTGAAACTCCTTTTCAGACTAGAACTGTAAACAATGAAATAGATGGACGGACCGCCAGGGTGGACGAGCTGAAGAAAAAGACCCATAGGAAAATGAATTAGCCCATGAAGTATCAACACCAAAAGGGTTTGGAGTGAACACCCTAGGGCACTCAGGGTCAACCAGACCGGAAGAAGAATGTACCATGCCCAGACAGGTCCATGGAGAGACAGGCGAAAGGGAAGACAAACCTAACAGGTCTTCCAAATCATGCTGCAATTCAGACACTGAGTCTCTTGTGTCAGAGGCCTTCCAAACAGTGAGGATGTCGTGACATAGGAAACACCAAAGACAATAGAAAAGACCATGAAAACCCAAATGATAGCAATGTGTAATGAACCTGAACAAGGTTATAATGGTATGCCTGCATTGAACTGCACCAAATGTGATCCACCAAAGAACCATGGAAGGATGCTAGAAACACCTCCAGAAGACCAATGAAGTGAATTATGAAAGGGTAAAGGTCACACCAAGTGCAAAGAGTCACCAGTGGGACCAAAACACCATAAGAGGGATCCACCAAATGTGAGGAAGAGCAATGATAGAAGTATCCCACACATAAGAGCAAGCAATGAAAACTGGTGATGATGGAAAGACAATCCATCTTGATGGCTAGTGAAACGTCAATCAGCAACCTTGTCAATCTAATGACCAAGGCCAGAGAACCAAACTTCCATCAAGAGGAACAAGAAGAAGAGGCCGCAGCCAAGCCAAAGACAAGAAGCAACTACTGGGTAGTTGCCACAGAGACATTCTCGTCATCAAACTTTTTAATGTTGAAGGATGTGACAAACTGTATGAGGGCTTGGGCTGACTCAAAACACTTGCCATCAATGGCATCCACAGTAAGTTTCAAGAGGATATTGCCTCCTTTCTCAGCAAGAAGGAGTGAGTCGTACTGTTATTTGATGCTGACAAGGAGGGCAGGAGAGGTAGAGCTCTTGAGGACACGTAAGGCCCAGTTACTACTTGCAATGTCAGCATCATCACAGTACTGGTTGACGAAAGCTTGGTGGCAACGTACTGACTCAAGAGACATGGACTGGTAGACTTGCGTCTTGAGGAGGTTCTTGAAGGACGAGGCACTTTGGACAAGGGTTGGGTCAGTAGAGTTGACTCCAACTGGGATATCGATAATATCCACCACATCGTGCTCGATTGCCCAGGTGTGGAATTTGGTAAGCCACAAATCCGTCTCAATTTGGACTGAAAATCCGGCGTATCAATCTTGGACTTGAGCGGGACACAAATCTTGTCACGAAGTTTTGTGCACGACTCTGCAGTAGTGCCACGCTCAAATTTAGAGAGCACAACCTTGGAGCCACGCATCTCACTAACAGTGCAAGGCAGTCCGCCGTGGCACAACGACACTCCAGAAGCGAGTAGTCGACCAGGCTTGACAGTGTGAATGGGACAAGAAGGCAGCGAGGTGAGTCCAAAGACTTCCATAATGCCTTTGCAAATGCGAGCGGACAGGATGTCATCAGAAAGATTTGCAGGAGGCTGGGAGACATCGACCTTGACACGAGAGCAAGAGGTGTCATCGAACCCACCATGGTCAAGGGCAATCCCGCCAGCATTGCGAAGGCGATCAGCAAGAGCATCGCTAGACCGCGGATCACCACCACCAGAGCCAGGGCTGAAGCCACCATCCTCGGCTTTCATCTTGGCATTTTCTTTCATCTGTAAGGAATGAAAGAGTAGAACCCTGGGCGTGAGAAGGCGGAGAAATGATGGATCCGGAGCAGGTGGCGGTTGGGTGCGATGGCTGAGACATTGGGATTCAGTGGCACGGCAAGATGCCACTTGCATAAACCACCATGTGGAATCCGACACAACAATAAACCAGAAAGCCAGCAACAAGAAGAGAAGGGCCCACAAGGACCGATGGTTAAAGGACAGCATGGAACAACACGGCAACCAGCCAGTGACAATGAGGAGGCACCGTGGAGGCAGAAAAGGACGGTGATTGGCGAGGAAAAAACACCCCATGAGCTCAATCCAAGGAAGATTACCAGGTTGGCAAGGAGACGACACCCTGGGAGCACAACCCGAGAGGAAGAAGGCGCGAGGACCAGTGGACCCTACAAGCCTGAAGGAGAAGATGAGGCAAGGACCAGCAGACCCTACAAGCACTTGTGGACAAGATTGGAGGAAGGCTGCAAGGCGAGGACCAGCGGGACCCTACGAACACTTGAACGTGACAAAACCTCAATGCGCTAAGCATGAAGGGGCATCATAACCTGTAGACATTGTCTAGAGACGGGACGGACACAACGTACCTTGGAGAACTTGTTCGTTCTAAACATTGATTAAACTAACAAGTTGTTGTTGTTGATCAACAAAATGAAATTATGAATTAGACAACTACTTCCTGTTACCACAAGAACACATGGTGAGACTCTAGAGCCATTTAGAGAGCAATGACAAGAAACTAAGAATTCTTACCAAGAATCCAAGAATTCTAACCAAGAATTCTGATGTCAGAATTTTGGACATGTATGGCTCTCAAGACAAGGTTCTAAAGGACAGACCAGATCACCAGAACATAGGCTCCTAAGATACAAGATAAAAGGAAAATCTTAAGGCTCGAGGTGGTGCCTATGGTACCACACACTCATGCTACAATGGGATGTGTCTACAGGAAACCAGTTAGCTGAAATCTATGATCAACAACCAAATGGAAAATGTTAGGTATGATGTAGGGGTGCCTAAAGTGAGAAAGGATGTGCTTTTCTTTGAACTGGCAATTGGGTACATGCATTGATAAGGATATGCTGAGGCAAGCCTCTACTCTCATGAAACAGAAGAACTTGGTGTACTGTGAGGGTTCATATTGAGCCTCAAGCCACTGGGCATTCAGTTTGTGCTCGTGCATGTGATGCTTGATATTAAACAGTTGGATGCTGTAAGGCAAGTTTGGTCTCATTAATAGCCTGGACTCTGAAAAAATTAACACATGGTCATCTCATATTTGCCAGCTGGTTGTAGTTATACCATGTGGAGAGGGGACATCAAGAATGCTTTCTTGTATGCAGGTGGTGCCTGCTCAGAAAACTCAAGCACACTGGAGGAAGGGCATGACTCAGACCAGAGCGGGTTACCACTTTCAAAGATGGGTTAATGACATGGATACCAAAGACACTGTTTGACCTCCTCTTGAGTAAGTGTAAATTGATATCGTCATATGGCAGGGACATTGCAGATCTTGGTAATAAACCATCAAGGTTGCACCATGATATGTAGTCAGAGTAAACAAGGCTGGGAGTGGCTATGGTTACATTGGATATTGCACTGATGGCTTACTAGTTGTAGCCAGCATCACCCAAAGGATTCCAAAGCAGCTATTGCAGCACTACAAAATCAGCTAACCAGGACTGTATGCAAATACTACCACAGGTGTGATTGCAGATGCATTTGTGTCTGAGGTCAGGGAATTGTAGGGCATTGGTGGCCAAACATGCATCCGTGATGCCATCTTGAAGCAAAAGATATCAGGGGGAGCTTTGTAATAGAGGAGAGGTGTACCATTATGGTAATCACTAGAAGACACAAATGAACTCAAGTATTAGCAGTATCTCTTCCCAAAATAGATGAATCCCAGCTTACAGGTAAGGAATGGCATAATTCTTATTAGAGGTTGATTCACATTCTCCAGTGGCTTTGTTGCATGGTAGAATGGACTTACAGTTTACTGTTTGTCTCTTTAGCCATCTCAGTTTGTCTTTGTAAGGAGTAACTGAGAGCAGTTGCAAGGGTGATCCAGTACTTGAAGGATTTCCTGGATCAAGGGATCATCAAAGATTGCCAAGATTTGGGAAATGTCCCAGCATTGCCAATCCCTGATGTCTCATATGAGCAGCTGACTTCTGATGCTCCCATCATTTCCCATACCCTTAGTCCAATTCTTTATAGTCGATCCTCTTTGATTCTGATGTGTGTTGAAGTCTATGAATGTACTGTTCTGAACAGGAATAGTTGTGTTCAGGGAAAAATACCAGTTGCCAGAACAAGAAAACACCAGACCTTCATCTGGACATCTTGCTATGATGCAGAATTCATGGTTGGAAAGACAGTGTGAGAGGTAGCTATATCCTTGAGATATATGCTTGACATAGGCCAAAAATCTACTTACACATGTAAGCTCTAGGAGCTTCCACCTGGAACATCCCAAAGGTCTTCTGCACCTTGTCTTGAACAAAGGTAGTATGCAAAAGTCATAA
>JALLPC010000976.1:0-10738 GCA_036940045.1 Stephanocyclus meneghinianus | reverse complement strand
CAAGTTGTCGCCGCTTGCTCGAAGTGTAAGAGTTGCTTGGCCTCTGGCTTGGTGAAGTATAGTGCTTGTGCTTTTGGAGCACGGGCGTGGGGTTGTATGTTGCTTCTAATAGCTTCTAATGATGTGCATCATTATGCATCTCTCGCAGGTCTCTTGTCTGTCGTCATCATTACGTCAGCCAAATCCAATGGACGAATAGAATTTTCATACCTTTAACTCCAAAATTAAAAAAGATTTGTTCCTTAGTTTTATATCCATCTTATGNTATGAAATTCTACCAAATCTTAGAAATGCTGGTAATCTTTGAAGGTAATTATGACTCAGCGTTAAGTGAAAAGACGCTTTTTTTCGGCATGCAAACTAACATGATTGCCCCTCTCTTCTGTAAGCCTTGCCCGACTCAAGCACCACGAAATTACAATAGTTTTGACGTTGCTATGCTTACAAATTGCTCGCGGTTTGCCCAATTCAATTATCAGCGTGTGCAAAAACGCATGACTCAATTCAGTTGTCNATGGGAGCTATGGGGAGCCCAGCATATGGGTGTGTTGGTCTCAAAATGGAGAATCTATTTAAAGAGAATTTATATTCAAAACATGGGTTTAAAGGCCTAAAAACACAAAATGTCCAGAAAATCGGTGAGATTTTGTAAAATGAGACGATCTCACCGATTCCGTGTTCACCAATTTTTATGGTACTTCTATTTGCCTCTGTTTAGCAGCAGGAGTGTGTTGGGAGTTTGTAAAATTAGCTAAGAACAGGGGGAAACGATCGGAAAGCGTGATGTACCCATTCACAATATCCAAGAGATCGAATTGGAGCGAGATTGGACAAAAGAAGAAAGGAAGGCTTGGGGATAGACAGGAGAGGAGCAGAATACTAGCAGAATAGTGTCTCACTCTTTTAAAATTATCTGCTTGTTTAGCAGTTTTCAGTAGCTGGGTGCAACGCATGATTTTGTCTGTGACGATTGCGAGGCACTCCACTCAACAGACAGCTGCAACTATTGCTTGCACTCTGCCTAATTTTGGCAAATTTCTTGGACTTGTTGGTGCATCAATCTGTACACTGTTGGTATTCATAGTGCATTGCTTCTTTCACATAAAGTATTCGGCACAGCGTAACATACGGTTTGGAATCTTTCAATGGATGTCAGCATATTTGGAGTCGGGATTTTTTAGCGCTGACAGTACTCGTAACGCTGTTGTGAGATTATTGTAAAGCGACTGATCTACAGTTGAAGGGTAAGACATCGAATTGTGTTACTTTTGTTTCGCGCAAAGCGGCGTTTCGTAGTCTGCGTGAGTCACAGTGGAGCTAATGCGTCTACTTCAATCTCAACATATTCATAGAAAACAATCGATGCCTACGTTACAGAAAAGTACTTAAGGACCTCCATATCTATCAGAGTCTCCAGGCATCCCAAATCGAGAACCATCTGCTACTTCCATTACACCAATATAATCAGGGTACGGCGGTAATCCAGTTGCTCTTCTCAAAATCCTCCCATTCTTCTTTACAGTTATGGTTATACCTTTTTCAAGAATATCAAATCCTTGACTTTGAGCGGTGTTAATTTCACTTTCAAGATATTCATTCCACATGTTGAAACCCAAAGGAAAGGCAATGATCTCGTCCGCTCTCTTCGGATCAAAATTTCGATCCTTTGGACCAGGTTGGGCGTTTTTCCAAGCAGTTTTGGTATCAGCAACTTTGTACTCATCGTTTAGAAGAACAGGTACAATTACAATATCTACACCAGCCAACGCGGCTGGAAGAGAATTTTCATCTGCAAGCTGATCAGAACACAGTGACATCGAAAGTTTGTTGATATATCCAGGACCTCCCGCTGCAATTACGACACGCGAGGCGCGTCGGTATTCTTTTAGGGTCTTTCGAGTGGCTCCTTCAGACAATGGATCTGCTGGCTCGACGACCAAACGAGCAAGCAAACCTCCCTTCGCGATGCGTTCTAGGTTGGCCTGCCCCACCATAAGTTCTCGAAAAGCAAGGGCGCCACAAACAAGGAACCCAACGGCGTTTATTGCACATGATTCTAAGGCCTCATTCAAGGGGGGGACATCCGAATATCCGCCAATATTTGCTTTCAATGCAGCCTACACGATGAGTTAGAATTCTTGTTTTAATAATAATAATAAAAGTCCTCGCCGCTTTGACACAATGAGAGCTACTCACCAAGGCGGAAAAGTAAAACGCAACGAAAGCTGATAAGCCAGAGAACGAAAAGAACGCCAGACGAACCTTGCGAAATGGAGATTCAACCTCTTCTCGAAGCCTTTGCTTCGTTGTAAAGCCACCAATCTTTTCACTCAGTGAATCGATTTCTCTATCATTTGGAGAAGACGAAAGAAATTTAGGGTAACGTGCTGCCGAATTACTGACGGTTGTGGCCGATTTCAAAATGGGAGGGGTGAAGGCGCCAACAGTTACGGGCGACACCGTGACCAGCAGCAGGACGAGACGATTCATGATGGTAAGATGTCAGATTGCGCTAGTTAAAGGTGTGGCAGCAGGCAAGCTGTCGTCGCTTGCTCGAAGTTTAACAGTTGCTTCGCCTCTGGCTCGGTGGTGTACAGTATTTAAACTTTTCGAGCACTTTATGGCGTTCACGTTGTGTTTTGCCCTTCATTGTGCGTGTTCATGGTGTGCAGCGCAGTTCTCTCGTCTGTCGTCATCATCACGTCAGCCGAAATCGATTCTGTTCCCATCGAATTCAAAAAAATATCTTACCTTTATCTCCAAAATTATAAAAAGATTTCTTTCTTTACTTTTTAATCTATCTGTGGAGATTCCAACAAATCTCCTGGAAATGCTGACAATCCTTAAAGGCAATTATGACTAAGCCTTAAGCGAAGAGACAATATTCAGCCCACAAACAAAAATCATACAAAACTACGATATTGTACGATGCTCATCTCTTCTGCAGGCCTTGCCCGACTTAAGCACCACGAAATTGTAATAGTTTTGATGTTGCTATGCTTGCAAATTGCTCACGTTGTGCCTAACACAATTATTGGCGAACGCGAAAACGCATGACCCAATTCAGTTGTCCATCGCAGTAACTGTCGCCTATGGATAATTGTAGAGAGGGAGAATATCCTGCGGACGTGTTTGGGCCCGACACAGCGGACACTCTGATCTAATGTTCGAAACCCAATGAAGGATACAGTCCCAACAAAATACATGACCACACACTGATGAAGCGGCGGGGTGTACACGTTCATTCAAACATATGCCACATGGATGGATACTGGGACTATTTCCATCAGACTTGCTTGGTTTTCCAGAACGAGGTTGGTTCGGTGTTTGATGTGTTACGTCCTCCGCTGAGGCAATACTAGGAACCCGCTCTTCAACCAATTCGAGATACATCTGTCTCTCTGAACTATCGTAGATATTGGTTCGCTCGGTAGTGGTTTGTTGGGATTCTCTCCTTCTTTGTCGACGCCACCGAAAAAGAGCGATCTGAATAGTATGAACAAGTTCAATAGATGCCTCCACTGCAGATTGTGCCAGAGCAGTTAATGCCTGGAGAAGGATGAGCACTGCAACTGGTTTGTATGTTGGTCGATTTGCAACAATAACACCTGCATTTGGATCAAGAACAGCGTTTGGAGAGGCTGGTGGGACTTTATCGCGTATTCTGGCGCCGACAAGTCGATGATAAACAGTTGGATACATTCCATTCCAGTAAAAAAGAGCAAGATGAAGCCGAAGTAACCATTTCAACAGACTTGTGTACCGATCAAAATCACCAGCGTTCACAGTCGCGTCATTATTTCTGGCTAAGGTATGAGCCCCGCGACTCAGTGATGATAAGGCGAGAGAAACTCTCTGTATATCGACGCAAAAAGTGGCAGATGTGTTTAATGACATCTAATATAACGGCATTCAAACTGAATAGCTTTCGATTCTTACCCGTAAAAAATCCCAACTTAATTCTGCAGTCTTTTTCACTATCCTGCGTAATTGATCGCTACGAGATAGCTCTAACGACGTCGACGGCTCATTGTTTCCTTGTCTCACTTCCTCGCTGCGACGATTCACAATTGATGCCTCAGCAGGAGAAGAATTCGCCGCCAAACTCATCATTCGACGATGTTGTGCTTCAAACAACCTTCTTCTCGCCAAACCTCTCACGCTATCGTCGTTTCGAAATTCGTCAACGTCGTCATCATCAATCGATGCCTCATTATCATGTGAATCTGAACCAAGTCGTCTGCCCGAACTCCATGTGCAACATTGAAGGAAGGCAGATGAAATCCCACTTAGATCGTTGGACCACCCGCCCCTCCCAGCGCGTTGTATTAAATATGGCATTACGGTCTGGAGGAAAAGCAACGATTGCCATCGATCGATAATTTGCCATGAGACCGATCTAGATTTGATCGATCGTATCAGCGAATCTTTCATGTATGTCGCTTTCCCACCCGACGATGATTGCATTCTTGTACCCATGCGCTTTCTAACAGGAAACGAATAAGCAAGATTGAGAGATTCCATCCCAATGGACCGGCGCGCCCCAGATTCGCCGCTGGAGTTCGTGGAACGGCCACCAAACTGTCGAGTGTAGAATATAAAACTCGCCGAATGAACAATAATGGATGCCAGAAGATACAATTCCGGTCGAATTCGCTCGACGAAACGCTGTCCATCGTCCTCGATGATTTCCTCTCCGTCAAACGCATGGTCGTTCGTCAGTGAATTCCGCGGAGCAGCACGGGTGCCACGGCTGTGTCGTGGCGGGAAGAAAATGCTTGCCAGCGGCACGATCGCCTGAGAGAGTAACGCGACGGTGTGCGAGATGTATCGATCATCTTTGGCGAGAGAGAGGAGAATGTCCGGAACGGGAGCGGTATCGTTGGGAGAAGAAAGCTGTTGATCGGAGGGTGTGGATGATGCCGAGGATTCATTGAGTGAAGAACTAGGAGTGTTGGGATGTGCAGCGCCGTTGTCGCTTCCATTGTGAGTGGTGGCCATGGCCATGGTATTGTATTGATCTTGAGGGGAAGGGCGAAGTGAAGGAGGACAGTGATCTGAGCGCGATTTTGGGAGTGGTATAGGGTACGATAATAACATGAGAGAGACATACGTAAGAGAAGTATGGTATTGTACCTAGATTGTAATTTAATATTTAGTAATCTCACCCCAGTGACTTATACTTTAAGTGTAGGTACGACATCATAATATAGCAGGTAAATATAGATGACGTCATATCTAAGTTTCGTATGTAGTACACGTAGAGGTAGACAGGAGGTGGATGTGAGGGACCGGAGAATCGCCAAAGTTCTGGTTGGGCAGGAACGTAGGACTCTGTAGAATCGCCAAAGCAGATCTGCAAGAAGTCACTTCGGTCAGGCGAAGGCTGGCAAAGGCTGGCAAAGGGCAAGCTCTCTTCAGGCTCTCTCTTCTCTGCAACCTCATTAATTCTGGAATACGGTAGGCGATTAACGCTCCCGCCGTCCATCACCTGACGCGCAGTGCCATCAAACACTTGATCTACTGCTGCATCACATGAGCCAAGTGTACTCGACCGAACCCGCCCCCAGCGGCCGCGTGGTGTTGGACACCACGCACGGCCCCATTGACATCAACCTCTTCTGCAAAGAATGTCCCACCACGACGCGATCTTTTCTGCAGCTCTGCCTCGATGGATATTACGACGGAGTCATTTTCCACAGGATACTTCCCGATTTCTTGGTTCAGACCGGTCTCACGCGGAGTGCCTCGTTGGAGAATGCCGTGGATCCCAAAAGAATGGAGTCCTATTTGAAGAAGAGTTCGGCCGTTCCCTCCTCCTCCTCCGGGACTGGAGACGCGCTGGGATGGGACAGAAAGAAGCTAGAATTGAATCCCAGGATTAGATTCAATCACAGAGGACAGGTTGCCGCGGCATTCCCCATCAAGGGTGGTGTCGACGACGCCGGCGACACTCTCGACGACAGTCTCATGCTGCGATATCAATTCTTTATCACGCTCGACGAATCTCCCTTCTTGGACGGAAATCATGTTATTTTCGGGACCATCGCCGGACCCACCATATTCAATGCCCTGCGCATTTCCAAGACCGACGTCGACGAAACCACCGCTTGTCCCGTCGACATGACCGACTCTCCACCGAGAATCCACGGCGTCAAAATCGATTACCATCCGTTTCAAGATTTGGTCGCCACGGCCGAACGACTCGTGCCGTGGAAAATCGATGCCGAGACGGGAGACTCTCACGGGAAGGGACAATCCGAAATAGAAAAGAGGAGGAAGAAGCGCAAGGGCAAACGAGATTTTAATGTGTTGAGTTTTGGAGATGAGGAGAAAGATTATGACGCGATTGTCAGTCAAAGTCGAGACGGGAATACGAACAATGCTGGAGCAATTCAGAGCAGTCACGATGTGCTGGCTCATGAAAGTACCTTCCTTTCGTCGACCGTTGATGCTCATTTGGAAAAGGTGCTCAAGCAGAAGGAAGTAAAGCCAGAGGGGGAGAAAGCCAAGAAAACATCGAATGGCGAAACTTTTGACCGCAACCAGAAAAAGATTACATTCAACAATCAAGAGTTTCATCATTCAGTCGAAGAAGAATCATCAACATCAACATCTTCAAGACCGGCGAAGGAAATAATTCAGAAAAACATCGATGATTCGACAATGAAACAAACTGAACTGGCAACAATCAAACAATCTGAAAAAGCCGAAACATCAAAACAACAGACGTCTAATCAATCCAACAAAGCAAAATCCGTAGGAGCAGTCGAAGCTCGAAGAGCAAAGTATTTGAAAAATGGACACTCATTGGCAAGCAAAAAGGAACGCCTCAAGAGAGAAGATGACACCATGGCGAAGTTGATGGCATTTAGGAATAAAGTCTTGGAAACCAAATCAGGATCCAGACAACATGACGAGAAAACACAAAACGGGACGAACGATAAAGTCGCAGACGATTCTCTTGCGTCGCGAATGGCAAAGAGACTCAAGCAAGCACAAGATGAAGAAGCTAGAGTTCAAAAAGAAAAGGAAGGTATCATATCAACGCCTGGTTATCATGGACAGGTAGATGAAGGAGGGAGCGACGATAGTGACAATGACGCGGCAAATACCGATAACTGGATGGGAACTAAGTTCAAATGCAAACGACATATCGATCATGATTCCAGAATGTCAGCACTCGATAAGAATCGAGATTTCAGCAACCAAGATGTCGTCTTGGGAGGAGACGGAAGACATATGGATGATTACCTTATCGTTGATGAAAAGAAGCGAGATCGGAATGGGCATAGGCAACACCATCAAAGGCATCGCGGTAGTCACATAGATAACAGGCGCGCAGATCACCGTTGAAGGGATGATCGTTATTATAAGAAGTAATAATTCATAAATTCCACCTTGTAAACTGAGGTTACGTTGACCTATATGTAGACGCATTAATATTTGCTCAGTTCTAGGCAAAAACAAAGTCCTTGATTAGTAAAGTTGTCGTACAGACTGTCGCGGTGAGACTACTGGTTGAAGATAATCTAATTAACGTCTCCGGGGCGATGACAAATGTTGAGATATTTCTAACGTTTTAGCCGAAGCAACTCTGATCTATGAAGGGGTACATTTACAATTGGGACACATATCATGAAAGGAATTTCCCTTAGGACGCGATGGGGAGCAAAACAACACCATGGCAAAAGTCAACCAATTCGCATTTTTTATTCAGGCAAACACTGCACGACCATACGAGACGTAGTGAACCTGCATTGAAAACGCTGAAGTGTGTGTGGATAACATGACAAAATGTTGGTGTGCAAGAAGGACATCGAATTCAAGATGACGAGTTAGATTTTTACTGACCATTGTGTTTTTTCTTTTTTGCACTGACTTGTGTTTTCCTCATCTAAGCACAAGAAGTGCAGCATGTACATACAACCGGTGGGGGGTTACCAGCGCAGTCCGACACCAGTACACCCAGGTTTCCAGGAGGGTTTGTATTGTTACGGTTCGCACAGACTTCATCTGGCATTGTACCCGACAAATTTGTGTCACTGAGGAATGCAATTCCTGTCCGAATTAGAATGGAAATAAGGATGGAGTACAAGACATGAGGGCAACGCATTGAATAATGACCCAACAGTTCAAGCGCAGACGGCAACTTACTCAGTTGTTCAAGTTCGCCCATTTCAGTGGGTATCACACCAGTGATTAGGTTGTGGTCTATTTGGAAGAACGTGAGAAGACTCAACTGTCCTATCAAAGGGGAAATTGTTCCGGTAAAGAGGTTATCATTAAGATCCAACTGTTGCAATGATGGCAAGCCATAGATCTCATCAGGAAGTTGACCTCCTACATTGTTGAAATCTAAATCAAGAATCAGTAGACGATCTAGTAACCCATACGTTGTCGGGATGCTCCCAGTAAGGTCTCCCTGCTCGAGTATGAGGAAACGGAGACTGTCCAAGGCACCCAGTTCGTCAACGAGGGTTCCAGCAATACCGTCATTCTCAAAGTCGAGCTGATCAACACAAAGGTTTAAGTTTGGAGTGTCGGCTCCCCAACAAGCAACACCACCCCACTCGCATTCGTTCGATGGCGATAGCCACGCATCAGAAGACGTATCGCCAACACGTTGGTTAGGAACTGCAAATGGAGTGACAACTCTTTCGCAGTTATTGTTGGCCTCTTCAATCGCAGCCGGGTCGTTGAAATCTGATGGTGCATTGCATTGGTCCCACGCACCTCCATTGGTCGCAAAGTAGAATACTGCCAGGACGTAGCGCTGGAGAGGGTGGCATGAGTTGTCGCCAGGACAAATCGTCAATGTGTCTTCATTTGTGATCCAATCTAGAGCTTGGGCCTGTGGTGTCGTTGGGTCATCAAACAAAGCATCATTCGAGAATGCGGCATACAATTCACGGAGTTGAAGTGCTCTGTCTTCCGGAGTGAGATTGCATGGAAATGTTGGTGCAGATGTCAAAACTGTCGGGGAAGCGCTTGGCTCGGGCGTCACCGGCTGTAATCATGAAAAACAATGTACTTGAAGTTAGATTCGAATGTTGGCTGTCAAATTTGATTTCGGAATATGTGGCTCTCACCGCCGGAGTTGGTTCAGGAGTAGATATCAAAGTTGGCTCTGGTGTAGGCGCAGCAGATATTGGCGCTGGGGTGATAATAGAGGGGGCAGGGCTTGGCTCAGGAGTGATTAGAAAAGGAGACGGGCTTGGCGCCGGCGTCGCAGGCTACATGATTTACGATGAAAGGCAAAAATGGCAGAACTGGTTTAGAGATCATATATCAAAAGTATTCAGATGGCACGGAACAACAAGGCACTCCACTCACATTGAGAGTCGGTGAAGCCGTGCTGATTATTGATGGTTCCGGAGTGGCTATCAAAGTTGGCTGTGGTGTAGGCTCGGAAGATATTGGCGATGGTGTGCTGATTAGCGATGGTTCCGGAGTGACAGGGATCGGAGTTGGCCGACAAAGAATAAAAATAGATGATCAAATGAATGAATAAGATCATAGCACTAAACTACTTGACAGGCGTATCAGATGCAAATGGATTGAAATAGTGGTTTTCATATCACTTACTTCCCGATGGGCTCTGGAGACGGTCTGAATTTGACAATGATTCACGAACATGTCAGGAGGAACGGATAAAGTGAAATTTGCAAGGAAAACTGCATCGCTTACCTTGGCGTTGGCCTCGGTGTGGGCCTGGATGTTGCTGGCCGTCGTGTCGGCCGTCGTGTTGGTCTAGGAGACAGTGGAATCGATCCTACCTGCATCATTCGTGTCCAAAACTCCACATCTTCAGTGATGTCCAACCCGGTATCGGCATCGGCTTTTGATTTCTCCAGGCGATTCAACCTGCCGTTTCCTCTGATAGAATGATGCGATCGCGCGTTGATATTGTTGACCCATCCAAGAAGTATACACGCGGACTTGAACGACACCATGTTCAATCCTTTGCTTTGTTCTCTCTAATTCAACTTGCAGCTTCTTTCTCTTCTCTATCTCGATTGCTATCTGAACCGTCTCTGTCAGCTTTACTTTGTTGTAATTGATTGGACGCGATGTTGGATCCGGTGGTATTGAATGAATGAAAACCAATGTGTTATTATGGTCGTTCATTTCGAACGTTTATATGATGGTTTTGGCAGTAGCTTTGAAATGATACACATGTTGTTGCGAACAATTTATTTAAGCTGTAGCATCGCCGAGCAAGCTAGTATCCCTGGTGATCAATCCACTTAGACTTTTAGGCATATGACGATTTCATGCATACTAGCGAAGCGACGATAGTTTGAGAATTGCATCCAATAATCAACGCAATTCTCCTAAGGCAATCTCAACAGTTGCGAGTGAATTAGGCGGGAGAAGCATTACATAAAATGTAAAAGAATAATTACTGTAACTACCGTATATTACGGAATCTAAGAGATCGTGTCATTTTACAAAATCTCACCGATTTTCTTGACATTTTGTGTTTTTAGATCTTTGAAGAATTTTCTCCGCAAAAGTTCCCACTAAATTGAATTTCCATTGTGAGACTAACACGCCAATTTGCTGGGCTCCAAGTAACTTCTTGTGGTTCAAAAGCTATGGCTGATTGTAGCCTTGGCAGGTTATTAGCGCACAGTCACACACACAAAAACGGCCTCAAAAATAAATTGTGTGAAAACTTTTATTAGCGATGTCCCTTCAGATACACGCATTGTTTTCCACATTCCAGCTGGAA
>JALLPC010000975.1:0-10755 GCA_036940045.1 Stephanocyclus meneghinianus | reverse complement strand
TGACATTCTGATTCTACCCTCCTGATGCTGCTGTCCTGATGCTGCCATCATGATGCTGCCAACATGATGCTGCCAACATGACATTATCATCCTGATGCCACCTTTTTATGTTGCCGTCCTGATGTTGCCATCATTACAGTACCATCCTGATGATGCTGCCTTGATGCTGCCCTCCTGATGCTGCCATCATGATTCTGTCATCCTGACCTGACACTAGCATCCTGACACTAAAGTTCCGACAATTATATCCTTGCTACCATCCCACAAAAATACAGCAACAAGCTACTCACCTAAGAGGGATGAAAATGATGCAACACTGCTCTTGTTTTCGCTCCATAGTATGGTCTCTAACATAGATAGTATGTCAGTCATTCTAACTTTTTCTACTTCATAATTCTGTATTCGCATTATTAAGATGAGTGAGCATGACATGATTAAATTGCAGTCTGTGCAAGATCAATGGAAAGACAGATACTAGAATACCTTTTCTAAAGGGATATCATAAGCTAAGCATGAATCATGCAGATGATATGTGAATCACAAAAATTGTTGGTAATTCTTCACCAGTACCAGTACAGAATCCCCCCATGTGGAACAAGTACATAAACAAAGTCCCTATCAGTGATCAATTCAATAATGCTTCAACATAAGATTAGAGTGGTCTCAACACTAATTTTTTCACTCAAATGCATGAACTCAAACAAACGATGTGATGTTTTTTGTGCAAATTTTTGCATAGCATCAATCCACTTCACATGAGGTCTTAACAAATCCACTTGCAGATCCAAACACCGAAACAAGAATGCTGCCATGACTCTGGAGAAACCAGGATATTGCCAAGTTTTGGTATACACAAAGCATAGGAATCTATAGGTTTAACAGTACTGGTTCCTACTAGCAATGCAACTGTTTTTAAAATCAGACATGTCAGTTGTGTCCAATGTTATATTAAATACATGTGCTTTTTATTTTTGGTGTCCTGCTGGAATAATTTTTGTCATGTTCATCGTGGTTCGTCAAGGTTCATTCGCCTGATGACTGGATGACATCACTCTTTCTACATATTCCTCTGTGGAAAATCCGCTCACAAATTGGAATGTAAATGCTGTCAGTTGCGTTTGGATTTATGTTTGGATTGACTGTAGAAGATACAAATGACATAACAAAAATGAACAATACATCAATCCATGAAGTGATGACATTTTTTGGTTGGATTTGTGCATGTGGGTGAAAAAAATCAGTGTTAAATCCACTCAATTAAAACCTACAAAAAAATTCTTGTGTAATGACACTATAGAGAAAGCAATTTTTTCTTACTCTTTGCTTATAAATAGAATGTTATTGTTGTAAAATAAATTCAAAAATATACTCCACTCCAACAAACCTACTGCCAAAAAGCTTGCTGTGGCTGCTAGTATTGTTGTGCTCCTACAATAGCCAACCCCTTTTTCTTGCTGGTGAATTTTGTTACTTGAGGGTGGTTGAAGTTTGGGGATGGGAAGCATGAATCAGGAAATTGTCTTGTGAAACCCAAAATGTTATCACATCATCCAAAATCCAAATAACTTATGTTTCTGCCCTGCGAACTGACGTGGTACATAATGTTTTGCTGATTCGCATCTTTCAGGGTCCTCAAGGGACAAAATACATCGTTTTGACGTCACTTAATCGTTTATCTGGTACTAACTTGTCGTACCACTCTTGGTGATTAAAAGGATTAACCCTTTTGACATTGTTCCAAGTACATCACTGAAGGTAAGAATATTTCGTTGCCGTGACTCATACTGTTCTCGTTTCACGTGTGAAAAAGTGTACAGTGTGCACGTACAGCAGAGCAGCAGCCCCAAAGACGTCTTCTCTGTTTCATCCACGATGTTGTGATGACAAGTCATCGCATTATCCATCTCACAATCTTCATCAAGTGCTATCGAGGTTCTGGCACAAAATAAATGCTATCAGAATTGTGTTGAATCTTGCTAAAAGTGATTGATTACCCCTCTTTTGAGATGGCGATTCGCAACGCAAACCCAAGAGAAACAACGGACCGACTGCGTGGGCAAGACTTGAACATATTGCTAGAAGTCTTGCTAAACATCGATGGCCAAGATACAGAAGAAGATGTGCAATTTAATTCACCGTCCCTTAGTCAAGCCTCACCTGAACAAATATCATCACGTCATGTAAATGAGATTTCTCAAACTCCCATTATCTCCTCAGATCCAATCAGTTTTGGTCTGGTTGACAGCCTCACTTTTGTCCATTGCAAAAGACTCAGTCTCGTAATCGACGAAGAAAAAATGGATGACGAGTTCGAAGTGATCGACTATCATTGGGTCGAACCAGAAAGATTAATCGAACAACGCAATCGCACAGGTATTCGGAGGGGTCAACAGTTGGCGACCTTCGCTGTTCCAACAAAGAAATGAAAAATGTACATTTCTGGCAAGTACAGTAACATAAACTGAACATAATGAATATAAACTACGGAGACGCATAATAAAAGAAACGTAGGTGACTTTAACAGGATACTATGTATGATCTGAAAGAACGAGACGTTAATGACTGATGATATCAAGAAGTGTCCTCTCCTGAAAAGTGTTATTCACACTGCTTCTACAGTAGTTCTACGTCGCTTCGGCTTTTCGGCTTCTTTTGGGACGATTTCTCTGCGGGGTCGTTTCTCTGTCTTTAGTTCTGACTCACTGTGATGGTTTCGGTCAAACTTGGTAAGATCAAGGGTCAAAGTCCTGCTTGAGCTCGAGGAAACATCACGACAAATCCCTACCAAGGATTCGCTCCTCTCGTAAAACATATCTTTGAGACTTATTACAATGCATTGAAAGTCATTGCTTCTTTGGCGAATATAGTTACAGACCTTGAGCACATTAACATTGTCAAGTGCAGCATCAACCTCATCCATGATGAAAAAGGGAGCGGGGCGGAACGAGTGGATCGCAAAAAGAAGTGAGAGCGCGGCTACAGTCTTCTCTCCGCCACTTAATTGATCCATGTCACGGAATCTCTTCATAGGTGGCATTGCATTGAACTTCATGCCTCCACGATAAGGCTCATCTGAATCGTCAAGACTAAGATAGGCATTTCCACCAAGAGGATGCTTGCTGGACTTGGTCATGTCTGTGTAGATGACCTTGAGAGCGTCGTCAATCTGCTTGAAAGCAGCATTGAACATGTGAGATCTGGCTTTCCGTATTTTATTAAACGCATCATTCGCCTTGCGACCCTCTTCCTTGGCAGTATTGAAATCATCCATTGTTTCCTTAACGCGCTCCGTCATGGTATCAAAAGCCTCAGCAGCCTGTGCAAGTTGGGTGTGCATATGAGTGGTTTGATGCGGCGGACATTGAAACAAGTACACAAATTAAATGCAGACACTTACCTTCATGTTCGGCGCAATCCCTTCGATCTCGGCTGAGAGTTTCGCGATCTTGGACTCAAATTTCTTCCTGAGTTTATCTTCTTCCGCTGCTGGTAGAGATTTGCGGAGCTCCTCATCCATAGTGGAAAAATCCACCTTGCCTGCATCTTTTCTATCCTTTGCAACTTTAGAATCTTCGCGCTGCGAGAAATGAGTCAAGGATTCCTGCGTGGCATGTTGGCTGAGAAGGCGCTTTGAACTTCGCGCGGACGAACTCATTTGGCTCTCTTCAGCTTCGAAATCTTTATTCGTGTTAGTATCCTCCTCGCTAATAAGAGGCAACTCAACTTCATCTACCCTCGCTTTCTGAAGCGTTTCGTGAAGCTTCTGACGTAGAACCATCAGATCGGATTCCTCGTTGTTCAGGGCCTTCATTGCTTTCGAACAATCTTCCTCTACTTCCTTCAAGACGTTGCGTGCTGCACGTACTAGTTCTTCCACTGCCACCTCGTCTTCTGTTGCTTGTTTCAACTCTGCTTCAGCATCAGCAAGTCTAGAGCAAGCGTGGAATAGATAGTGATGAGATGCTTTGATACACCGAGAGACACTGATATTACTATACATAAAAACGCATTAAAGAACTCACTTCGCCTTAGCCTCAGAAACTCTGGCCATTAGCTTTCTTTCCGCTTCTTCGGCAGATTCTAACTCGCTTTCGTGAGTGATCTTCTTCTTTGTTGCCTTTGACAGCTTGTCATCAAAGTCCTTCTCGTTTTCGTACTTTTTCCTTGCGGTTAGTTTGGCGAGATGCTCGCGGATTTCAGTTCGGCGCTTGACGAACTCCTCACGGGCCTTTCCAATCGCTTCATCATATGCCCTAAAGTCACGGATTCCGGTCTCTTCACGGAATGGCGCAAAATATTTTTCTTCTTCATCCCTGACCATCTGGCGGTGTTTCTCGACCTCAGCAGTCGCATGCTTCATCGCCTCTTCGCATTCGGCTTCTTTCTTCTGGAGCTTGGAAAACATCTGCTGAGACGACTTGGATAGCGCCACCTGCTCCTTGAGCCTTTTCTTAGAGTACTCCAAATCGCTTTTGATGTATTGCTCTTTGTTTCGGAGGTTACCAATGTTGTTCCTTAGATCTTCCGCTTTCGCGATGTGGCCGCCACTGCCTCTTCCTACTTTCGAGTCCAAGTCAGCCTTCTCGACTTCTAAAGCCTCCTTCTGATTGCGAAGCTCCTCCAGCTTTTGTTCTGACCATCTCCCAGCACGATTGCTGTCGTCCTTGGTCACACCTCCAGTCATTGTACCAGCTTTGCTAATGACGGCTCCAGCAAGCGTAACCGCCTTCAGGCGATCTTCAACACTTACGTTTCCTCGTCGAGCAAAGCACACCTCACGTGCCACATCCAAGCTATCGCAGACAACAGTATTACCAACGGCGTAAAGAACTGCACGCCGATACTCATCATTGACACGTATGACATCTGCAGCTAGGCGGTATCGCTTATCGTTTTCTGCCATGGCGCGAATGCGTTCCGTGCTCTCAGGTGAAGGAACTTGGAGTGAATCCAAAGGGAGAAAGGTAGCAGTTCCAATGCGTTGGTCTGTGATTGATTTGTTTGGTAATATTATAGGGCAGAAGGGAATCATAAAAGAAGTTTCGACTGAAATAGAATACAATAATCATCAGTCTTGAATTCACCTCTCAAATACTTAATGCAATCAAAGGCAGTCTGCTTCGTATCACAAACCACGGCATCCATATCCTTTCCTGCAGCTACTGTCACAGCCAAATTGTAACGGTTCTGGCTAGGACGACATAAATCCACCAATCGTCCCTTGACGCCAGGAAAATGCCTTTNTTAACGATTCGCTCTTCTTCCTTGTCTTTACGGCGGTCATCCTTGGCTTGACGGAGAGTGTTATTGATTTGATCGATCTGGGTTTCGATGGCATCACGTTTCGTTTGATATTCGGATGCTGTTTTCTGAAGAGTTTCCAACTCGGATTCAGAAGCAGCGAGGTCTACTTGTGTTTCTTTCAAACTCTGTGTGATATATCAAGTTTTTTCTTTCGATGTTAGACATGAATAATGGAGAGTCAAAGAATTTTAATCTCCAAAAACACATCCAGAAACGAACCTGTCCAAGTTTCTCGGTGCGCTCAGTCAATTCATTAACACTCCTCTCGGCTTCCCCTTTCCTTGCAATCAAGTCCCTCTTCTCCTCTGCGACCTTGGCAGCTTTCGCCCTGGCGCTCTCCAACGCCCTGACCGCTGATTGAAGTTCCCTCCTCGGTGCTGCGCTCGCAACGGCAGCCGCATCCCGAATCTGTTCATACCTCACTTCTTGCTCCTCAGTCAGTGAACCAATACCATCCTCCGACTGTTTGAGCTCATCATATTCGGATTGGAGTTCCGTCTCTTTCGTTTGATACTCCTCAATTTCCGTCTGTAGCTCGGATAATTTAACGGCGTGCGCCTCCTGCTCTTTCTTGATCTTCGCTACGGTTTTCTCGTCTGCGGTCAACCTCTTCTTCAGCGCTTGAATGGCCTCAGATGATTCAATAACACTGGGCTGTAAACGATCCACTTCTGCCTCCAACTTTATCCTAAGCTTGTCTTTGGAAGATGTGACGTTCCGAGCTTTCGACGCATCCTTCTTGGCAGATTTGAGCGCGGCCTCTTTTTCTTTAACGAGTGTTTGGTGTTCTTCAAGTGTTTCCTGGAGTTCTGTGAGAGCAGATTCACGTTGTTGGATGTCCGAGTGGATGTGGAATAGGAGCCAAAGAAAGTAATTAGTTTTGAGTGTGGCCCGCTGCTCGAGTAGACCGTGGAATCTTTCTGCTTCCTCCTATGAAAAGTGAAGATGGAAAAGGAAGCAATGCGTAAGAAAACCTGCCCATCAAAGATTAGTACTGGCGCATGTCAACGAACCTTTTGCTCTTTCAACTGTCGCCTCTCAGACTTATGTTCCTTGGTCTTGTTAAAGGCGAAAATAGTCCTCTGTTCCGCCTCCTCCTTGGCCTTCAGCGCAGCATCATACTCTTCTTTGAGATCGGCGGATCCACTAATGTTCTCGAACATTTCCACAAGCTTCAACAAGGGAGTAAAATAGAAAATGAGATGTATTCGGTTTGGAAACGGCCACGAAAGATCAAAACCGAACACTGCACGCTTACCTGCTTCGGACTCTTACGGGCCATTCCCTCCACATCCCCCTGGAACACCAAAAAGTTCCTAGCTTTCAAAAGCACACCAATACTTGCCAACATTGCTTCATACTGCTTAAAAGTGACCGTGCGATGATTGATCTGATACTCCCCAATGCCCTTGCTCGTGATTACGCGACTAAAAATGGTGGTTTTGCCCCTAGGAAGTTTTTTGGACAGGCGACCTCCTCCTCCTTCCCCCTCTTCTTCCTCGTCTCCTCCCTCGTTTCCATCTTCGGGCTCCACGTACACAAGACTGGCTTTGGCACTCAATTCCTCAGCGTGCACATTGCTTCCGGGAGGGCGAAAGATCAAATCCTTCATTTGGCTGCTCCTCAGCTCTCGAGATTGGACTCCCAAAATAAAGGAGATGGCGTCCATGAGATTGGATTTTCCCGATCCGTTGGGTCCAATGACGCAGGTGAAGGAGAAGAAGGGGCCGATACGTTGGGTGCCTGCGTACGATTTGAAGTTTTCGAGTTCGAGGTAGGTCACGGGCATTTTGGATGTCTTTGTTCCGGATGTTTTGATGTCGTTTTCTATATTGAAAACGTTGATGAAGAGAGTGCGGTCAAGGATATTAGATGTGAACGGGCCCAATATGGTACTGTCGTGAGGAAAAGGTACAATCAAAGCTCTGCAATCTCAAAACAACGCGAAAACCACAAAGACGACCTTGCTGCCGCTGTCACTGATGCCAGATGTCGTCGACGAGCGCGAGAGAGCCGAGGAACGGCGTCCGACGAAACCATTTTGCGATTCCTTCGTTGTATTGCATTACTCACATCTTCCTTAATCGCTGTCCGTTTCCGTCTACGGTAGGGGGCTGGAATCCGTCATTGCGTTGCCTACCCTGTTATCGTTCATGAGAGATCGCAAGAGAAGGAATGCAAGTAATAATGCCTGCATAATACACAAAAGGTAGCATCATGGTGTGGTGTGGCGCGAGCCAAAAAAAAATGGCGGGACAGGCAGAATGCGCGCCATTTTATCGTGTCCCCCTAAATAGGGTGAAATTCGGACATTCCTACATTACCTGATTTTAGGTATGGTTGGTACCATACCGTTAATAACACATGATGGAAAGAGGTATAACTATGGCACGAGGAAGAGAAAACATCGCCCCTTTACTGTATTGTACGAGTTTGTACGAGTGCTGGGGTCCGTTGGGCTCGCTCCATAGCGATCTCGGACATAGGACATCCACTTAGAAGGTAGACAAACCCTCTCTTCCCAATGACATGAAAATACAACGTCCAATCGCCATCATCGTGGCAACTTCAATCACTATCATCACCCTAATAGCATCCTACCGCTTCATTCGTTACGATGTTGCCGTGTACTCCCAAGTCAGAAACTCGGGTGAAACGACGTCTTTTCGTGATTCGGACAACAACAGCTTCAATGTTAAAATGATTGAGAAGTGGGATGATGATGAATCCAGTGACAACGGAAATTCAATCAACCATTCATGGAGCTCGAGCGAACAAATGAATCGCACGCGCGTCATCGAGCCAAACTCGCCCAAGGAACAGAAAACGATTCTAGAAATGCAGCGCGATCTATATACAAAACTGCCAGCCATGAAACAATTTGCGGCCATGCAGCCTTCTCCTGCGTGTCGGCCTAATCTTGATGCTGCGTTGCCCGGATGGAAGTGGTCCAATTCAACGAGGTTTACCAGAATGTATTTTTATCATGCGAGGAAAGCGTACGTGCAATGACTTTTTGCGCAGAATGTTCGGACAAAGTTCTCTAAAGACCTTCTCACTATATTTTGCACTCTGTTTGGGAGCAGAGGTGGGACTTCATTGGCCAGATATTTCAGCAACGTTGCCAAAAATTACGGCTTAGATTTTAAGGCAGTTGAATGGAAGGCTTCCGAAGAGCCAGGTGAACCATTTCGGGAAACAACTTTCTACGTAACACATTTGCGCGAGCCTGTAGATAGAGCTATCAGTCACTTCAAATGTAGGAATGATATTTCAAGCCGCTCTTTTTCCATGTCATCCCACCCTAACTTCCATTCGTTTTCTTGTCGTGCACCATTAGATCAAGGGAGGTGGAATTGTCGTGATCTTGCAAAATGGTACAATTCAAAACGTGCTGATTTTGTTCCGACCGAATGGAATGCTAATAAGATCGAAGCATGGATCAAAACAGGGGGTTTTCAGGATACGACGTGCCCCAGAAATGAGTTTAGTCTTGGCGAATGCGCTGTCAACTGTTACACCCAATGGATCAGCGGTCTCTCATGTCCTCAATACAATATATCCACTGAAGTGCAGTACGCAGTGGCAAACGCTCGATTGAGGCGGTATAATTTTATTGTTATTTTGGAGAGGCTTGCAGATCAAAAGTATGCTGCTGCGATTGAGCGATTCTTTGGCGTTCCGGGAGTGACGAAGAGACGGAGTGCATTTTGTGAACGCTCGTCTCGAAAAGCAAACAAAGTGAATCCGTTGGTAATCACCAACAAAACACGAGAAAGATTAATACGGCTGAACGAAGTTGACATACGGTTGTACAACGACATTAGTGACTGCGGCGAGGAATATGCTTTTGGAAGGTTAGATCCGGCTAGGATACACTCAAATCCAAAAATTCAAGTGAATTATTACAATTAGACTTCGATTCGTGGGAGGAATCATTAGTACTAGACAGTACATACTTCGCGCATCGAAGATAATTACGAATTATTTGATCGCGAATGCCTAGAATCAATTAATTAGAAAGATTCGATGAACATGTTTATTTTATCGTCGATACAATGTAATAATAAAGCAATGAGATGAAAAGTTGAATAACATCGAATTTAAACGGACTCTTTCACTAATATAACACAAAGTAAGCAGAAAATTATCGTCACATAGCATTACATAAACTTGGACTGACTTTTAAACATTGGAATAACCTGCACGATGGCCTCCCATGCGCCCTCCGACGACAGCTACGATGCAAAGGCCGACCATGATCGCGATTTTAATCCACAGCCCAGACCCATTCATTCCCATCCAAGAACTCATATATCCCTGAACAGAGTAGAGGCTGCAACCAGCGATCAATGTCATGGCCGCCATGGTGGATACCACAATTTCGTGGCCTTCAGCGTCATCAAAAAAGACTGTATATGTGAGAGCCATCGCGCACTCAAAGATGAGCACCGCGACAAACGTCCACATCCAGTGGGCAAGCAGGGTCATTTCCAATCCATCGGCAAGAATCATCTTCGAATCGATGAAATCTGTGTATGCGAAGAACTTCAGAATTGTAAGCGGAAGAAAAAATAGCAACAATGTCTTGCAGTTCATTCCCAGGCCTTCTCCTACTGCGTTTCTCTCGGCCCACTCTGTTCCTGGGAGTTATTGAGACCAGAAGATCGAGCAACATTTCAGCGAGTTTCGAAGTCGCTAGCAAACTTTAGACAACACTCAAAATGACGCACCTGGTTGAGTTACGCGGAAAAACAGAATAACAACAATGATGGCCATCGTCAGCATGTCTGCAATGTGCATCCACGACTTTTCTATCCCACCAAGTGACGCATTTCCAGTGAAAACACAGCTCGCAAGAACTGCGGTTGCGCAGGTGAGTGCGATGTTGGAGAAAGTTGTAATGTTCGCAGGAGAGCGTTTGTTATGATAGGTGATCGCAGCGAAGAGGGCGCCGACGTACAGCATTGACAAAGCCAGAAGACGCTGCATCAGTACTTCAGTTTCGGTGCTAGGGGTGCCAGAGAGTGTAATGAATCTACTGACATCTATGAAGTACACCAATAGGCCAGGAAGAAGATGGAAAAATGAAAAAAGGTACAATTGCCACGGGCAATCAGTTGAAAAATCGATGATGCCGCCCATAATTTACGTTGGTTGTGAATGGATTTTTGAATAGTTGCCTGGTCTGCTTCCTTGTTCGGTTTTATGAGACTTGCCTCATTGACATCCGAACACATGGAGCATGCATGGAGCATTCCGCTCAGGGTTCTCATTATAGCAATGTCAGAATGGGAAATGGAGAGAACACGACCAGTGTCAGCACAATACAACCATACAAAAAGTCAATCAGGGATGGAAGATAGAACCTACCTGGAACTATATGGTACAATAACCTACCGTAAAATGCGGTGCGATAGACACACTATAGCCGAAGACACACTTTACAAA
>JALLPC010000974.1:0-10745 GCA_036940045.1 Stephanocyclus meneghinianus | reverse complement strand
GGTGGATATTATTGAATAACTATTTATATGATTGGTTTAGTGTGTGTGTGTGTGTGTCCTTTAAGTAGCAACTTAAGTGTGGGTGCCATACTAGCAGTATCAATGCTTACATCACATTAGTTAGCTGTGTACTACACCTACTGTAGCTGAGGCGCGCAACCCCAGGGGGTATGGTACTGCTACCCCGGGCTGGGCTGAGCAAAAGGGGGGTGTATTCAAAAGAGATATGGGGGGGTTCACTTCGTGGCAACCTCCTGTATGATATCGTACAATACCCAGTGTATTTTGTATTCTTGTAGCTTTCCACGAAGTAGCGAAAGCGGGCATATCACTAAACACCATCTCTTCACCTACTCTCAGACGACGCCAAGACATCATGGTCAACCACAAAGATCAACGCCGTCATCTCGATTTGCTCTTCTTGACAGATTCTTTTGTTTCATTAGTATTTGGTACGGCTGCTCTAGTGACACCACATGGCCTACTTCAGAAGATCGGAGGAGGTGGGTGCATAATTTTTTTGCCCGGCGAATATCCAACCAAGAGACACTTAACAGAAAACGAACATATCCGTTATTTTGCAGGTGAATACAGCCATAGCGCTCACGAAATATTGAGGTAAGAATCTTCGTCATTCAAACATGCCTAATAAACAACTTCCTTATCTTATAGATTTCTTTGCTTTTTCAAAGATTATATGGGTGTTTACGCATTGCAGTGGGGTGGATTATTTATCACGCGAGAGATGTTGATGATGGTCGATTTCGACGAAATCTTTGTGAAGCCCTGTTTGTCTGTTACATATTACAAGCTGTGGCTGTGTTAAGGGCGCAATTCACTGACAGGAGAAATACTGTTAATTGGATCGCTATTCTTTTATTGAGTTTGATCGGTTTCGGGTATGGTCGGTTTAGATTTGGCAGGGGTGGAGACATGATTAAAGTTTATGAGCTTCCTCAGAACAATAAAACTGCACGATAACGAAACGAGAACCACTCACATTCATTGTAGGCAGAAGATTCAAAATTATTCATTGTTTTTCGTGATCATTAAACATTTCAAGTTGTAGTTATTTTTTAGATTTGCGTTGCATCAATCCTTCTTCTTTCTCTTTTCCGCCGTTTTCTTCTTGGCATTCTCTTTTGCTTGTATCTTCATTTTTTTCACATCTACTAACAGATTCTTCGCCTCCTGAATCAAACTGACAAGCATGACGAAGCATATGACAAGCAAAGGAGCACATATCACGATACCCATGAAAATTCCGTTTTTGTCAAAGTAATTTTGCGTTGCAAAGTCTCTCCAACGACTGTTTCCAAGTTGGTTCAGCTGTTCTGCCAGACGAACGATTATACCAAGGAATATCATGAACCCCATTCGTAAGTAAATATCTTTCCGAATGAGGATATATGCAGTTACAATCACCACCATATGAAATGCGAGGAGGCACCTAATAAAGGGTTCCCCCCATGTTATTGCGGAAAAGAATGCTTGAATGTTTTCCATTGTTGTTTGGGGTCCAACATTCTTAATTGAATGTTTAGACAAATGGAAAGATGTTAAATGATTGTGTGTGTGGCCACTTGTAATAAAAATGAACTAGGGAAGAAATTGGCTCACCTGAGACGACATGATGTCTGATATCACACTATCCGCCATTCCCATCAGCGGCGAGTCCATTTCGTCCGCAACGTCGTAGAAGCCATCTTCGTCTCCATCATGCAAATCATTCGAATCAACATTTTCTCCGGAAGGATCATCATATAGTGAAGACTTTCCAAAGATTATTTTAGTCCCTTCCTCTACAACCTGGGCGATCTTCTCCATGTCTTCCGATAGCGACTTGAAAAGGGAAGCCATCGTATTCACGAAGTACTTGATTAAGATTTCACAGCTGAGTCTTCTGTATAACGATTCACTATCAAGGTCCCCTCTTTGCTCAATGATCAGTGCTCGATTATTCTATGGGCGAATGGGATATTGTTTCCTTCTTTTAGTTAATTGGAATCGGTTTCCATGTTTGAATCTTCCCTTCTCTGTAGCTACCACAGGCTACCACGCTTCATGACTTTTTTGCCAAGGTGGACAAGAATTCATTACACGTGGAAATGGCTGAATTTTGAGTCAATTCATCAAAATTTCCAGTTTGCTTCATTTTGGCCGGAAACCTACCATGAGATCTCACACGCGGTGATTAAAAAAACATCGCGAACACCAATTATTTTCTGAACAATGTCGAAACAATGACAAACAAAGTGAACATCGTTCAATCACATTTCAAATACAATTCGACCATCGACAAACAAAATCATGAAGTCTGTTTCCTTGAATTATCTGAAAACGTTTCTATTAATGATGTCCAAGAATTGCGGATTTATCATGCACCAACCCCCAAATGACATACTTGTCCGAATTATAAGCCGATGCATCTTGTTTCTGGTATTGATTCAATATGAACGCCGAGAATCTCGAATGTACCAGTATTTCCGATACGGAACCTCGTGAACCACTCGACGGCGATGTGGAACATCGACAATGGTCGTTAGGTGGCGTCACAAGCACGCTTGTCAATCGAATCCTTGATCACAATTCTACAATCACTTTCATGTCAATCGTAACAGTGTATGCTCTTTACGGGGATGACGTTAGAAAGCTCGCGTTTCAACCAAGTGCAGATAATGTCTTTGTTGCGCTGTCTGCGATGGCATTCGCAATCTTCACTTTAGAAATATCACTTCTTTGCTGGTGCAGGGCTTCATATCTTCCCAAACCGAACATCGAGGCGGCGAAGAAAGTACTTGGGGAGTGGGAATGGCGAGATTCTACAAGTTCTTGGCTCCGTGAGCTTGGAGAGTCACTGCAAGTTGGGAGCTTTTACTTTTGGCTCGATTTGATATCAACTTTATCTATGGCATTCGAGGTAAGTGGTGGTCTTGCTAGTGGTCAACGTACGGTTTTTTCCGCGCTGAAAACATTTCACTTTCGATATCATTGATGAACTTGATAGATGCCATGGATGAACTATTCGGAAGATATACATACGGCAGTTGATGTATCAATAGCCGGAAAGGCATCAGTAGCTGGAGCATCAGCTGCCCAGAAGCTTAAAGTTATTCGAATGGTTCGATTGGTCCGAATGGCAAAGCTCTACAAATATTTATCGACAAAGCAAAGCACAAAGCGAGTTCGACCTGAAAATAGTGCAGGCGCAGACCCTTACCTTGTTCCAACAGAAAGCCATGTGGGCGCTGAGATGTCGGATCGAACCACAAAAAAGGTGATAATTGGAATACTGGTCATGTTGATTGGTATTCCTCTTTTGCAAGCAGACTACGTTCACTACCGAAATGAGTTTACTATGAAAATGGTATTCGATAATCGATTGCTTCTCTCACACGATTACAACATCGCAGCGTTTGAAAGGTGGGAGTTCTCTGAGTCTCTTCTAATGAATACAACTAACTGTATCGGGGTAACTTATCGTGGCTTTGATGATGGCGTGCGAGACAACGCAATTATCCCAGCGGATAGACCAAGACCGGCTGATTTGCGCAAAGAAGCATTAAGTATAATCACGATCAGTATACTGGAGACTTCAAAAACAATGACGTCTATTTTCGATTCTTCTGACAGAGTTCGAGAAGAAGCGTTGTTAGGCATTATACTCACAAGTTTCATCGTAGTGCTTCTTGGGCTTGGGATGATATCTTTTACTAAAGATGTCCGCCATCTCGTCATCGTTCCCATAGAAAAGATGATCCAGCTGGTTCGTGAAATCAGTGAGAACCCGCTTGGCACAGGTTTTTCGCTCACCGAAGACAAAACTCAAAATGATGATATGGAGACTACAGTGCTGATTCGAACAATATCCAAAATTGCTGGTCTTATGCGAGTTGGCTTCGGAGAAGCGGGTGCTGATATCATTGGCAAGAACTTGAATATCACAACAGGTGGTCATAATATCAACCTCTTAGGCAACGGTAAAAAAATTCGATCCATTTTCGGTTTCTGTGATGTCCGTCAGTTCACCGATACAACTGAATGTCTTCAAGAGGAAGTTATGCTTTTTGTAAACAGGATCGCCCACATTCTACACTCCATAGTTGTTCAGTGTGACGGAGCAGCGAATAAAAACATTGGTGATGCATTTCTCTTGACATGGAAAATTCCAGCTAACTGCACCGGTTCTGCTAAAGATCTCAATTATGCTGGGGATAAGGCCTTATACTCATTCGTCAAGACAATGATAGAAATGATTCGACATGAAGATTTTTTGTGCAATTTTTCTCCACGTGCACTAAGCGAGTTATATGAACGCATGCCTGGATACAAATGCCGCATCGGATGTGGACTACATTTTGGCTGGGCCATTGAAGGAGCAATTGGTTCTTCTAAGAAGATTGATGCTTCCTATATCTCGCCACATGTTAATATGTCTGAAACTCTAGAGGCATCGACAAAAGAATACGGTGTGCCACTTTTAATGTCTGAGCCATTTTACAATCTCCTTTCTACAGAAGCTGTTGCTGGGTGCCGTAAAGTCGATGTGCTTAATTTAGGAAAAGGCGGACATGGTCTCTATACTTACGATATTGATCTTAGTGTTCGGTTTGTTGATAATGTCGAACGAGAGAAGGAGCAAGACTATGGACATGTCGAAAAACAGAGCATTTTCTCTGTGAAGAGAGATAAGAAGAAAGCACCAGCTGCGGTGGTAAGCATGATCTAGCTGTTCGTCATCTTAATGCTTTGTCAAGCACCTGAAAGATAACGATGCATTGCACATTTCATTTCCGTGCTCCGCCCCTTTCTATAGAATGCGAACAAATCACATGGTCTTGGAGAGTTACCAGTCATACGAGTCAGTAACGACTTCCCAAACGTTTGGAGAACTGATATAGATGTTATTCGAGTAACTGCCCATTTCAATGGACACCAAAGGTCTCAATGGAAATCTGGAATGCAAGCATTAGTTGATGGAAAATGGGACATGGCGAAAGCATATTTTGAGGATGTGCTTAAACAATCTGAGGACACAGATGTTCCATCGAAAATTATGCTTCAAAGGATGCGAGCGTACAACTATTGTTGCCCCGAGTCGTGGCAAGGACACTGGCAGTCATGACGACAACACACCAAAACCAGCATACAAAAAATGCCATTGTGGAAATGTCATTATTCTCATCATCTTGCATACGATAAGTCAAATTTTAATACACGCATTGGTTATGCCGATATGTCCTTGACAAATTCTTCAATCGTCGCTTGCAGTGCATCTACATCGAAATCTCCTGTAAAAACGCAGCTTCCGAGCTCTCCCTTTAACAGTATCAGCCTCAACTGACCATCAGCCACCTTTTTATCCAAACTCATTAACTTATTAAAGGTCTCAACAGTCATGGGCGAATCTTTTGGAAGCTTTACCGGCAAATCCGCCTTCTCCAAAATTCGTACGATCCTTTCCCTTAACCCCGGCTCAATCCATCCCATTCTTTCACTCATCCTTGCCGCCATAACGGTCCCAATCGAAACCCCCTCTCCATGCAACCAATATCCATACCCCGACCCATTCTCAATCGCGTGTCCAAACGTATGTCCCAAATTCAACGTTGCCCTCATCCCCGCCTCCTTCTCATCGGCCTGCACCACCTCAGCCTTATTCTCGCACGAACGTTTAATCGCATACCTCGTCGCCTCGGCATCCCTCTTCAACAGTTTGTCCATGTTTTCCTCCTGCCATTCAAAAAAAGGCGCGTCTCGAATGAGTCCGTATTTGACCACCTCACTCAATCCCGATTTGAGCTCGCGATCGGGTAGAGTTTCTAGGACCGAGGTGTCGATGAAGACGCATTGGGGTTGGTGGAATGCCCCAATCATATTTTTGCCGAGGGGGTGATTGACGCCTGTTTTGCCACCGACTGATGAGTCTACCATTGCCATTACCGTGGTTGGGATCTTTAATGTGCCACGCAAGAGAAGAATAAAAATTAAGGATGAATATCATAATGGAGGCGAAAAAACACACCTACCATCCATGAATGTGAACTCACCTGAATAAAATTGACTCCCCTCTGATAAATGGCACTGGCAAACCCCACCATATCTCCAATAACTCCACCCCCCAAAGCCACAAAGGTACTCTTCCGATCCAATCCCAATTCCAACGCCCTGTCCAAAATAGTACTCATGACCTCAAACGTTTTGTATTCCTCGCCATCGGGCAGGATCACGCTGTCCACGCGTATCCCTCCCTCGCCTTCGATGAGATCGTGATACTTCTTCAAATACATGGGCGCGATCCTTTCGTTGGTAACGATCAAAACCCTCTTTCCACAAATGTGACGACGGAGCATCTCGGACGTTTCGTCGTCGGAAAAATCGGATCCGACGTAAATGGGATAATCTCGACCGTCGGCGAGGTCGACGCGGACAATGTCGTAGGGGGTGGCGGTCGTCGGGGTGGGGGACGTGGAAACCATGGGGAGATGGGTTTGCTGGAGGGGGTGTGGCCGACGCGGGGGGGTGAAGGCGGTGGTTAGGGGGAGGAGGGGGAGAAAAATGGCGCACTTCATGGAGGATTTGTGTTTTCTCGAATTGTTTTGGGGCCGCGACGTGCCCGGCTGGATGCAGCCTGGATGGTTGTAGGATGATTGTATTGTTCAGGATTGTACCTCTTTTTAGGAGCTCTCTAGAGGTATAGGCGGTGTATGGTATTGTACAATACCGTAGATGGTTGTATGGTACCCGAAGACAAGATCCAGGCGGACAAACTCAACAAATTTGGCGGGCACGCTTACGACAAACAATAGTTACCGTCTAAAAGTTACTAAAACCTTTGCGTGTCTTTGCCCTCTCAATTCTCAACTTCATCCCCACTTTTTTCCATCCTTTACTTGCAAGAAGCTAGGTATTACCTTGGTAGACAGTAAGTAGACAGTAGGAGGACAAGAGGTTGTATTGTACAATACTGTAGGGAGAGTGAGGCAGAGTGTAGGCAGTAAAACATAATTACAAGTCATGCCGCCCAAGTTTGTGAGAAAATGATCACAAGACTGCCCCTATCCTCGTCAACGTTACGCAGCATTACGCCTTGTTTCCGCTCCCGTCATTTTCCCCGCGGAAGAACTTTCCGTCCCACCAGAATTCAACCCGTCGTCGTGAGCAATCAATCCACTGTCGAACTTCACCGATGTTCTTTTGCAAGCCGTGTCCAAAATTGCGGCTTGAACGCATCAAAAACATCTGGAAATGACCCACACGATACCACCGTGTACGAAACTTACAATCAACTCGTCAATGAAGGGAAGTTGTTCTTCGATCCAGAGCAACTACGAGTTGCCAAGAAGTTCAGCCGTCTACAAGAAGTCATGGAGAATCGTTATGATCATGCACTGCTGCTAAAGCAGCTTCAAGAGTTGGAAGAGAATCAAGAAACAGAGCAAACGATGAAATCTGAACTTCAAAACAATGAGGAAAGCGCTAGTTCTTCAAGTAAAGAGTCAAATCCTACGCCGCCTCCATCTATAACTGTACAAATTCCCAGAGGAATCTATCTCTACGGAGATGTGGGCACAGGAAAGTCACTACTCATGAACATGTTCTTTGCCTCCTCGCGAGTCAAAAAACGCAGGCTGCATTTTCACTCGCTTCTTCAAGAAATACATCACAGGATATTTCAGTTGAACAAACAAATACTGGCCGTGCACGGTCGAAGTTTTCACGTGAATACCTCCAAAGATCGCAACCCAATACTTCAGATTGCTCACCAATTATCGATGGAAGTAACGTTGTTGTGCATTGATGAATTTCAAGTTACCGATGTGGCGGATGCAATGATTTTATCTCAACTTTTTGGTGAGCTTTGGAGACGAGGAGTGGTCATTGTTGCCACGAGCAACCGACCTCCCAGGGATTTGTATGAGGGTGGGCTCAATCGGAGTTACTTTTTGCCTTTTTTGGACCTTTTGGAGCGGTATTGTTTGGTTCTTCAGTTGGGAGGTCATCATAAAGACAGAAGTATATCGAATGCGGAAGAGTCTAGTATTGAAACGAGGAAGACACTCGACTATCGAAGAATAAAATCTGGTGTCGACCAAATTGGAAGTGGCAATGCACACGGAGACTATTATTTTCTAACTTCCGCAGGGAATGAGTCTACACACATGTTAAACCATCTTTTTGACTGTGCACGAGAGAATTTTCAAAATTCACAAAGCAACCATACAATCGAACATTTTGGGGTTGGGCTTGTTCAACGACATAAGTCTTTGGAGTCACGCTCCCTTGAAATCAATACGAGAAATCAAACCTTGTCCAGTAACCATCCATTAAGACTTCAAGTCAAATTTCAACGTCACATCACAGTAGCACGATACCACTCCAACTTGATCGCCAGATTTGAATTTGATGAACTCTGCAACACTGAGCTTGGGAGCTCGGATTATCAAGCTATCGCGAAACACTTTCGAATAATCATGTTAGAGAACATACCACAGCTAACTTTGAAACATCCTGATCGAGCTAGGAGGTTCATCACATTGGTTGACGAGCTCTATGAGTGTGGGTGTTGTTTAATCTGCAGTGCTGATGAAATTCCTGACAATTTGTTTGTTGGAGAATTCAACACAGAATCAAAACACCACAAGACTGATTATGATAACATAGAAGTTAAACATATGTTGGCCGTTGATGCAGCGCAAGTGCGGGGTACGGCTGTTAGTGAAATGGCGAGTGTCAAAGAATTATCATTTGCATTTCGTAGGGCAGCCAGTCGATTGTTGGAAATGTGTTCAAAGACTTGGTGGTCGGAGAAAAATGTAGGTTTGAAGGACATTAATAAGTAACATTTCGTACACCCTCATTGAGACATACTTTATTACATGAGTACGTGAGAATCAAGAGAAATGCGTCGTCTCGCGATGTGACAGCTAAGTTTTCCATTACACCAGCATTTCCTCGATTCCGAGACCTCAAGTGACACAATAAACTTCGCAGAAACCTTAAACCTCTCCAGCCTTTCTTTCATTGATATCTCCAATACTTTTATGGGCATCAGTCCATGCCGTATGGAATACACCTTCTTTATCTGTCCTTTCGTAAGTATGCCCACCAAAAAAATCTCTCTGCGCCTGAGTCAAATTCGCAGGAAGCGACTCTCTTCGATACGAATCAAAGTAGTTCAATGACGCGCTCAACGCGGGCGTCGAAATACCATATCCAATCGCAACCACAACAGCGCGGCGCCATCCAGCAGTGCAATTGTTCAAATCTCCTGCAATAACGGGATCAAGAAGCAGGCTGGGCAGGTTCTTGTCACGGGCGTAGGCATCCTGAATCTTTTGGAGGACGGCGGCACGAATGATGCATCCCCCCTTCCACATACGCACGCACTCTGAGAGGTTAACATCCCAGTTCATATCATCTGAGCATGATTTGATGGTACTGAGTCCCTGAGCGTAGGAGCACACCTTCGACGCCCAGAGAGCCCATTTGAGATCATCAAGAAGCTGTCCCTTGTGGATGGGGATTTCAGCGGCGGTCATCTCAGGACCTTTAAGCAGACCAGACGCCTTTACGCGTTCATCCTTTCGAGCGGAAATATAGCGGGAATCGAGTGAGGCTGCGATGGTAGGAGCAGCGACAGAGCGTTCAGCTGCTTCTTGGATTGTCCACCTCCCCGTTCCCTTCATGCCGGTTTTATCAAGAATGTAGTCAATAACGTAGCCTTCACCGGTGACATCGTCTTTCTTGGCCAAAATCTTGGCGGTGATTTCAATCAAATAACTAGCCAGTGGCGACTGATTCCATTGTTCGAAAACTTCAGACATCTCTTGATTCGACATCTTGAGTACATGGCGCATAACATCATAGACTTCCGCTATCAACTGCATGTCCCCATACTCGATACCATTGTGAATCATTTTCACGTAGTTACCAGATCCCACAGGTCCAATGTATCCTGTGCATGGTCCATCATTCACCTGAGCTGCACACTTGGTAATAATAGGTTCAAGTAAGTCATACGCCGCCTTCGGTCCACCGGGCATGAGAGAGGGGCCATTTCGCGCCCCCTCCTCCCCTCCAGAAATACCCATTCCAATAAAATGAATCCCCTTCGGTTCCAACTCCTTGGCGCGCCGAAGGGTGTTATGGAACCACTCGTTCCCCCCGTCCACGATGACATCGCCATCTTCCAGATACTGCGAAAGTGTGGCAATGGTCTCATCCACAGGTTTTCCCGCCATAACCAAAATGATAATCTTGCGAGGTTTCGAAAGCTGCTTGCAGAAATCTTCGGGATCGGCGCTTCCCACGATCGGGAGATCGCCTTCGTCTTTGGCCCGTTTCACGGTCAGTTCGACTTTGGAGGGGGAACGATTGCCCACGCAGACTTTGAAGCCGTGGGAGGCCATGTTGAGGGCGAAGTTTTGGCCCATTACAGCGAGTCCGTAGAGACCGACGTCGCAGGACATGATTGATTGGTTATGGATGGCTTGAGTGATGAATGAAAAAAGGGTGCGGCAAACAGGTTCAGTTTGGTTCAGTTGAATCTTCTTGTGTCATGGAGTTTATTTCTTTTACTTTGGACTGCCATGACTTTGTTGACGAGTTGATATGGTAAAAACGCGAAGATTTTGTGTGAAAACCGGGAATTTTGAATAATAACGTGGGATCAGGAGAAGAACGTAATTGTAAGAACCACAAAGTCCAGAATTGGGCAGGATACAGGCCATTTTCGTAGGGCA
>JALLPC010000973.1:0-10754 GCA_036940045.1 Stephanocyclus meneghinianus | reverse complement strand
GAATTTCATCCTAAACTGGCATTGTGCCAATCCAAGAATTAGTATTACGCTTAGTCGTAGGGTTAGGCATGAACTTCTGGAACTGGGTGTCCAGTGCTGGAACTGGGCATCCAGTGCTGGTACTGGTCGACCTAATGGCACGGTGCCAGTTTAGGGACGAAATTCGTCGAGTTCGGTAACTGGGAGAATTTAAACGTCCAGTTCCGGAACTGGGTCAGTGCCACAACTGGGTCCAACATATATATGTTGGACCCAATATTGACTCTGTGAACAAAAGAAAATAAAAACAACATGATCTACCAATATTTACCTACTCTATCTGGAAAATAATTAAGATAAAAATAAATAAAGCCTATGAGATTGAAAGGTCTAACAAAAATGAAAATAACTATCTTTTATTATGGTGTATAAGTCACACAAAATGTTCAGAGGTTCTGTAAAGTGTGGCCTACACACAGGGGTCTTGTTAAATTAAAGAATGTAGAGTTGAAACATTAAAATAATTAATCGTAGTACTGTAGGTCTATCATTTTTCTTATGCCCTCTTTTCTTTCCGCTAGTTTTTTCGGTGGTAAGGGGCCATGTACTACCCTTCAGCCCACTCATCACCCACTTTTATTTCAAGCCAACCATGGCCTTCTGGTTTGGCAGCTTCTAGTGCAGTGGCTTCCGGTTTGGTGGCTTCTGGTTTTGTGGCTTCCATTTTGGTGGTTTTGGTTTGGTGGCTTCCGGTTTGGTGGCTTCCAGGTCAGTGGCTTCTGGTTTGGTGGCTTCCAGTTTGATGGTTTTTGGGTTTGGCTGTACTGGTTGATGGTTTCCAGTTCTGTGGTGGCTGTTTGCATGATTTTATGCCAGCTGGTTCACTGGTGTCAGTTTTGGTGGGTGGTGGATTTTGCTGCAGCGGTTTTGATGCATTGAGTTTGACGGCCTCTGGTTGGGCAGCTGTTGGGTTCAAGCAACATCAGGTACTCCATCCCAATGCTGCTGAATCCACAAGTGTCACTGAGACCAAAGAATGCAATGCTGCCAAACTCAATGTGGGGAAAGTTGTGGGTTTGCCTGGCTATTTCTGGCAGATACGACAATCTACAAATCTAAGAATTGTAATTACATTTCTACTGTTTCCTAGTAATCAGTTCCTTTTATTTAATATAAAAGTAAAACTACATTAGTTTACATTCTAAAACTTTAAATGTGCTCTTCCCTTAATAGAGAACAAGAAAGCCGTGAGTTTGTCCATTGCCATTTCTTGGCAAATGCAACAATCTGCCGACACCACACATGGTTGATGGCCAACAGCAGCAAGTTTCTGCAACTGAAATGGTGCTTACCAAACATTTGTCCATTGTTAGTTGCAATGATACTGACAATTGAAACAACCCATTCTGGCAGTGGAAGAGATTGAAACATTATTGGTTTGGGTGTGTAGACAAAAAACATGAAAATACCACTTACAATATGTAAGTCTACCAAAAATGCATCAAGTGATTTGAGGTGATGTGTAGTGAGTTGAGTGACAATTAGCCATAACACTTGAGTAAACAGGAATTACCCAGAGCACAGCATATGGGCAATTGTTCTTGCAAAGATAAATCTATTCACATTGCATTTATGCAAAAAAGAGGACTTTAAGGGCTTGAGAACAAAAATGTTTTTAAAATTGATGAGATTTTGTAAAGTGTGGCCTACACCATGGTGTGGCCCATACACCGTAATATGCGATAGAGAGATTAAAATTTTTGCTTTCTTATCAATTTCACATGAGAGCTGTGGAAAGCTAGCAAAACAATAATGTCACTCAGTGTTCACATATTTTTCGATTCAATAGATAAGGCTCTGTTTTTATGTTTACTTTGATTGTTATGACAAATGTAGGTACAACTTATCAAGTAGCTTGGCAATAAACTAGGCAAAAGTGACACATTACACCACACTTTTAAAGAAAAAAATGATGTGAAAAAAATAGAGCCATACCAAAATTTAATCAAAACCAGAAAAGAAAGCTCTCCCCAAGCACAGAAATCATTGTGAAATGTTTTATTGTACTATAAAATGAGAAAAGACAAAACTTGAATTGAAAGCACATGTTTTCAAAACTACACAAAAAGTAAAAAGACAAAGACCAGATAAAAAATCATCAATTTCACCACTTTTTCATAGTCTTAGTTGGCATTAAGATGACCAAAAGGGTGGGAGATGATGACCTGTTTTATTTTGCCTGGGGGACAAGATATCCCTGTTGACAGATTTGGCCATTGCAGCATCACAAAATTTGCAAATGGCCAGATGAAAACTGGTGTAACTGCATCAAAAATTGGACAATCTCACCACTTTTTCACAGTCTCTGTTGGAGTTTAAGTGTACAGAGTGGTGGAATGTGTTGACCGGTTATTATTTTGCATGGGGGGTGAGATACCCCTGTTGGTGGATTCAGCCATCTCAGCAACATGGAAATCATAAGCAGGACTATTTAACTTGGAATAAATGCATTAACAAATGGACAATCTTGCTGTTTTTTCACAGTGTCTGTTAGCGTTTAGGTGGTCAGAGAGGTGGGAGGCATCAGCCAATTATTGTCTTGCTTGTGGGCTGAGATATCCCTGTTGGAAGATTCGTTCATCTTGGCAACATGGATATTTGTAAGTGACAAGATGAAAAGTGGCATAGCTGCATCAAAAAATGGACAGTCTCACTGTTTTTTGCATTATCCATTGTTCTTTTGGTTACCAGAGAGGTGAGAGACATTGTTCAGTTATTATCTTGCCTATGCGATGCTATTATAGGCAACACTAGGCTGCACAGTTCATGGAGGGGGCATCGTATAGTTGTAATTTTTTGTTATGCAGGCTGTGAGCATGTTTTTCATGTGCCCTTGTTTAGTCATGCACAAGTGGTATTAAACAGGCCCTAACATGCCAATTTGTTGGCAAATTTTTTGTGGAATATGCAACACAAAATCTACCAGAATAAAATTATGTCTGCCTAAATAATACAGATTGGCTAATAGTATTCTAAGTCTTGCAAGTCTCCCAGTATTACCAACAAAACAATAATACATTAGTGGTATTTTGACATTAATGTCCCAGTATTGACACTGGACTGTCCAGTATTTATACTGGGTAGTGTGATCCCCCAATTGCGACCCAGTTCCAAAAATGCCCCCAGTTTTAACCTAAGGACTTCCAGATTGTGACAGCTATGAATCAGTAGGGTGTGATCTCATTTTTTCATGATGTCATTAGAGTTTAGATAATGGGGGGACATTATTAATACTGGACGTCCAGTGTAAATACTGTATATAACCAGTATTTATGCAGGACAGTCACTTTCATGTCACTGTATCATTGCGTGATTGCCAGTATTGATACTGTGACATTTACAATATGGGGTCTATGGGAAAAGTCTCATACATGACCCAGTATTATACTGGATGTCCTATATCAATATTGGGTCTCATGTCATTCATCCAATATCAATTGTTGGAATCCCCATATTGAAACTAGGAACACTTTTTGGAACCGGGTCTAAATTTGGGAATCACTCTACCTAGTATTCATGGAACCAAATTCAATAACAGTGGCAGGAATAAGTTGACTCCAATTTGTCTATGCATGGATTGACCACTTTTATGTATGCTCCAGTATATTTTGTCAATTCATCCTTGTCATGTATAAATTGATGCAATTTTTTCTAGTGTATTTGTGCAAAGACAGGTCTGAAGATTATTGAGCTCTTTAGCTTTTTGAGACGTATTCACAATAACTTCAAGTAAACAGAAACTTTGATTTGTAGCATTCACTACTCTGTTTCTATTATTCTTCTGAATTGCACGGCGTATCGACATAGAATAGCAAATATGCTTTTCTTGATATTTAATGATGTCAAGAGCATGAATTTCTGTCTACAAGTTACATTTAAACCAATTTCACAAATTCTATTTATCACTTACCCCTGATGGATAGACCGGCACATCTGGAGTACACATTGCTGTCTGAAAAATTTCAGCAGCCAAGAAACCAAACTCATAAGGTGTTATCATAAACTCAGTAATCAGTGCTTCCTTGGATAAAGGACCTTATATCCCTTTTGTATCATCTTGGCAGCCATTTGCTTTGTATCTTGCTACCTACATTTTGCAACATCTTCTTTTTGCAAGGTTTGCAATAAGTCTATAAGCATGATTGTTAGTGTTTTACAATGCAATCAGTGGTGGAAACCCACACAATGGTTTCACTGTTGCAGATCGAAGTGCATTCTTATAACAAATATTCTCCCCCTTAATATGATACTTGACACTGCCAGAGCATCATTTGTGACTTTATTACTTCCACATGTATTGTCCAATCTATATGCCTTCATCCAGCAGATGAAGTTATAGCTTGCCTAGAACTAGTTGTCTTAGATTATTGATCTGGTTTAGATGAAGACAGCTGCCTGATAACAAGCATTTATTGAGTTAACTAATCGGCTCATGCTTGAGAAAATCTCATGCAATTCTTTAACTGGGAAATTTCCTGAAAAAAGTTAATTATTGGCAGATGGATCACATGAGGTGGGTTGGTTTTCTTTTAATCAGGATATCACATTTACAACAACATTGTCATGAGTCAATATCCATCTTGATTTAATGCCCAATCTTGAATCTAATAGAAGTCAATAGAATTACCTTCCCAAGGCTCTCCCAATACTGGTCTTTATCCTTCTGTGATCCAGCTCACTGTACAAGTAATATGACACCATGCCATAACCACTGGTCATGGACCTTTGCTAATATCTGTTGTCCAATCATGAGTAATTAAGCAGAGAAGTTGATTTTGCTGGAATACCATGTATGACAGTGTCTAAGCATTGCAAAATCTTTACATGATCCTCTTTTGGTTCCAACAAACTGTACACAGTATGGCTTATCAAATAATAATAATATCTGCTATTTTACTCAATTCAACCGGAGGTAGGATATTGTATGATAGTGCATCATGCTTTCCACTGCTTCACAATGATGGTGTGGTGTTGTGACAAAATTGGAGATACAGGAATTGTAGGGAGCAACACATGTTGGCATGTTGCTGTGACAATGGAGAATATAAATGTAATTTGAATAGATCAAGCTGTGGCTAGTTGGATGGAAAATAACACATGTTTTGAAAGTTGGGATTTTTTCTTAGAATCTGGTGGATCTTGGGCAACATAATATACAGTAGAAAGGCAACATTGGTTTCTCATAAGATCATTATTCTTGATGTGGTATGAACCAAATATCTACAATACCTGTTTTGTATGGGATTATTTGGTTTTTGACATGACCCTTGGGTATACAATCCTTATGTGTATCCTTGGATTATGTCATGCAGTAGTTGAAGATTCCTCATTTCCCACACTGAGTTTTGTAGGGTCCTCTGTCGGGTCCTCTGATTGTGAACAACTTTGTTTACAACAGTGCTATGGTTTTCACAAGGACTGCATAAAATACTCACAAGATGCGCAGATCCTGCCATCTTCTGACCTAAGCCGAATCTTAGTGAAATGTAGTTGTAGAGAAGATAAATAAAACCATGGTTTCCTGGTGATTGGAAATTAATTATGAACTATTCAAATGAATTGCAACTGAGGACTGCAGAATGTCAGTCCTCGTGTATTTATCATGTATTTTACATGATAATCGAATTCTATTCAGTTTGGCTGCAGTTGTTTTCAATTCTCACAGATATTGGCAGCAGACTGCAGCAGTTGCAAGACTTAATTATTTCTGCAACTGATCTAACTGTCAGTAAAATTTTATTACTCAGGAAGGTTTCTGAGCATGTTTAGTTCTTTTGAGAAATGTTTCTGACAGATGCAATAACTGTGCACGTATGTTTTGTATATTTGTTTCTGAGAAATAATATTTTGAGATTGTGCATTGCATTGTATGAAGTGAAGAGGACAACCTTCTGTCCTGATTATAGGCACTTTTAGGGCATGACCTAAGCCTAAAAAGTAGTTAGACTAGAAGAATAGAAAGCAGTTAATGGCATGCTAGTTTTGGCTGATCATTTTTTTATGAGTTTAAATTAGTTGTAAAAATTAACTGAAAAAACTATGATCAAGCAAATGTTCATCATTGTGGAAAAACAAAGCTGTGAAGCATTCTCCACAGTTTTGGTTTGTTCACACAAACAACTTAATGAGATTCTGTGTAGGTTTCTACCTCACTTGGTATGGAACCTCAGGCAGTCCAACTCTTCACAGAGAAGTTTTCCTGCTTTGGTCCTGCTTGATAGAGAATGTCCCTAAGTGCAGCTTCTCTTATTACAATTGTTTCTGTGAAACAATTCTCTTGTAATGATTGTTTCTGTGAAACAAACATATTGTACCTTTGCATAATACCTTTTGCATAATACCTTTGTTCAAGACAAGGTAAGACTGGACCTTTAGAAATGCATAGTATAGAGAAGTTACCTCATTAAAATTAATGACAGACATACCATACAACCATTCCAAGTAAATCACAAAAAACATGTTCCCGCCAGATCATACATGTTGAGTACATTGTGTAGGAACATACCAGTTTTGTATTGCGATAAGTTTATTTTTCATATCAAGCACTAACTTCAAGAGACTGCAAAACCCGAATGACCTGAAGAGTGAGATTGACACATACACCAAAAGAAAACTAATAAAAATAGCTTCTGATTGATGGGCATTGACCGATATCATGAAAAATGATATCTTCATCCGTTTTTGATGGGTGACCAACAGACATTCCATGAATTTCTAAAGGCCCATTCTTAGGTGTAGAGGACCCTTAAAGCCTCCAGGTAGAAGTTGATGGGGTGTACCTAAATAAGGTGTATGATTCGCCTATGTCTGAGGCAGATGTTGCAGAGGCTGAGAAGGCTGTTGCGGCCGCAAAACTGGATGCTGAAATTGTGATGATGGAGTGTGTGCAATTACACAATTCAAAGAAGAAGAACAAGGGCACCAAAGGGGAGGGCATGAATCTCAAATCTGAGGCTGATCAGACCTCCCTAGCCAATGCCAAGGCAAATCTTGAGGAGGCCATGAAGACTGTACAAGCTGTAATGATTGCATTCACTATGGAAGGAGCAAAGGCATTCAAGCTTTATGAGAATCTCCTCTCCAATGACGCCAGACAGTCTTGGGAAAAGATCATCAAGGCCCAAGTGACTTGCACTCCTTGGAAAGACATATATGGGGTCATACAGTCAAGACTCCCACCAAGACTTGTCTTCTTTCTGCAAGTGAGTTGTGTTTCACCTCAGACAAGTGTTTGGGTACAATGCTGGTGAGACCCTCAAGTTTTAGATCACAAATACATGGAAAAAGCCCAACTGGGTTTTTATACATCCATCTTTTGTCCAAGTTAAACAGCTCAACAGCTACCTCAAAATACTACCATACCTGTATTTCATTGTGAAGGCTAGTCTAGTCCAAAGAAGGCATTGCCCTTGGATGACACCAACCTCATGACTCTCCTGTTGCACATGTGTCCAGCCAAGTGACATTCCAGTACAATCTGTCAGAGAATACCACTCCTGTCAGTACTAGAGCCCTCCTCTGGTCCTGGAGAGCATTGAGAATAATGCAGAACTTGATGCAAAGCCCCTAGCATGATTAAATTAAAAGAGGCTGAAGGGAAGCACAAGATGGAGTTGATTGGCTCCCGCATCCCCAAGAAACCAAAGAAGTTGGGCTGGACTGAAAAGTACTGTGTGTTCTGTAAGAAGCATGGGGGACTGCACATAAGTCACAATACACATGACAGTTGCTGTTGTAACAAGGATGGCACTCCCATCAAGAAGAATGGGGGCACAAATAGGCCACAGCCCAAAGAAAAGGGATGTGATGGGGCAAATTTTGCCCAGATTGTTCACGTGGAGTTTAAGAAAGTGCTCTGCAAGCAGTCATTCAAGTGCGAGAAACATTGTGCAAATGACTCAGAAATTGAAGATGACTCAAACTACTGTTCTTAAAATCGCAAGTTAGGTAGAACTGGGGATTAAACAACATGAAAGAAACATAAACTAATTATTTCAGATAAATGGTATGCTACCCCCAGTCCAAGTAAAGCTACTCCATAACCTAAAATCAAATGAAACAGTGAAATAAATTTTGATACCATGAAGAATAAAAATCAAAAAATATCTTGTGACAAAAGAAAAATTTCCAAATGAAAAATTCATGACAATACAAAGGCAACAACTAGAAAAATCAAAAAACTACATTGCAGCAACAAAATTCACACTCAGAACATTGATATCACTGAGGACACCACAGCTCCCAGTGAGAACTTCATTTTCAAAGACCTTGAAATTGTTGCTAATGACAATGATGGCAAAAACACAAAGGACCACTAAAATATTATGGCACTGATTGTCATCATACTAATAATCGAAAGTCAATCTTCCAAAGCAAACAAATAACCTTTGAAAGGTCACCCCAGTAACACAATAGAAGTCCTGCCGGACTCAGGGGTTTGATTGGAACCTGTTCTTCCTACCAAAAGAAAAAGACAAACCATTCCATGCCTCCTTGGCAGGTGCCAAAGTCTTGACATACATCAAATGGGAGCTTCCAAACAACTGGAAGGGGAAATCAGAGTAAAATTCTTTGATTATTCTGCAATCAAGGATTATTTCATACAGCCCAATATTGTAGAGTATAACAAGGATGTCATGACAACACCAAGGTATCACCTCATTCTTGGTAGCAATACCTTGAAAGAGCTGGGAATTGTCTTAAACTTTAGGACAAAAGAAATAACACTTAATGAAATCTCAATGCCAGTAGGAGACATCAACAAATTACAAATGTGAGATGAAATTGACAAATCTTTGGCTGTGAACAACAGCATCTATCAGGACATGTCCAAAGAACCTCAGAGCACACTTGAGACCAATAATTCCCTCATACATATCCTTAATGCCAATGTAAAAAGGCAGATCTCAGAGCAATTGTGGAAAATTATTGCAAGCATCTGAGTCTCCCAGAACGATCATTGTTACTCAAGCTCCTGCAAACATTTGAGGAGCTATTTGATGAGACACTAGGTGACTAGGATTGTGAGCCAGTCTCCTTCCAGCTGAAGGAAGGGCTACAGTTGTAACATGGCTGGCCTTTTCCAATACACAAAAAACACTTGGACAATGAAAAGCACACTCTCAATGGGCATTGCCAACATTCATAATACCAAAAAAGGACAACATGTTATGCATTGCAAGCAATTTTAGGGAAGTCAACAAATGGATTGTGAGACAATTATTTTCAATACAAAAATCAGTACAATTCTGCAAGAACTAGTAGGCTCACATAGCCACAGCCCTCAACAAAAATATGGGGTATTACACCATTAGATTGGATCCAACTGCATCTAAAATAGCACCATTACCTTGCAGTGGAGTATATATTCTTACCTGCAACTACCAATAGGTATTGCATTTTCTCCTGACATCTTCCATGCTAAGATGTCTGAGATGATGGCAACCCTTGAGTTTGTGCAAACTTATATTGATGATTTTCTATGCACCACCAAGGTGCCTGGACAACCACCTTGAAGAATTAAGGAGGGTCCTCATCAGGTTGTGAGATGTTGGATGCATGGAAATCTTGGTTCTGTGCCATGGAAACAGAATACCTAGGATATATCTTAAATCAAGATGGTATCAAACCACAACCAAAAATGGTACAGACAATCCTTGTATTAACACTCTCACATAATGTTAAACAACTCAATAGATTCCTGGGCATGATCCAGTACTACAGAGACATCTGGGCAAGATGCAGTGAAATACTTACACCACTCACCAAACCTAGTTGGCAAGTGTGGACACACCAAGGTCACAAAGGCTCACAAGACAAAGAAGAGGCTGTGATACAGGGATCCTGTCAATCAACAAACATTCAACACTGTAAAGGCAACTATTGCTTGCAAGGTTATCTTGGCCTACCCTGCTACTCCCAGGGATTTGAGATCTAGACAGATAGCTCCAAGTTTCAACTAAGAGCCATTGTCACTCAAGAAAACAGAGCTGGCACATTTGCTTAAAATTTCCAAACCTGTAAAAGATCCAATATTGAAAAATCTTTAAGATACAGATATGGCTCTATACTATAAGTGTGAGCTAATCACCACATGATCAACTGGACTTGTGTAGAATTCTACACACCAGTTCATCAGGGAATACAAGACAATGTAGAATTCCTGTAGCAACATACCACAAAAACATAATTACCATGCTAATTACTTGATAATCCCACAAAAATTGCATCAATTATCATGTGTTGGTAGAAAATAAAGCTCATAATTCGTTCTTCACAGCAATCATCACTATATCTATTTACTTACAAAATATCACTTTAACTTTTTTATCTATGATTGACTTAGGTCAAAATAGAGCATGACTGAAGAAGAACTACTCTTATGGCCATAGTGGAAACACTAAAAGAGTTCAGAAAATGCTATGGGGAAAACACATCATGGTCTTCACTGACCACAAAAATCTAGTGCAGGATGTTCTAGGCTTGATCTCTGATTGAGTGTTCCACTGAAGATGACTCTTAGAAGAGTATCCTTGCCATCTGTCATACCCATGCTAATGACCTTTTGTGTATACAGGAGGAAGTACATTTTAGGTATCAGAAAGAGCCTAAACAAAGTATGGTGCATACATAGCTACGGTTTTGATCTTTTGTGGTCACAATTGGTCACATTCCTCAAATGGTCACAAAAATTATCCTATTTTAAGTTAGAATTG
>JALLPC010000972.1:0-10768 GCA_036940045.1 Stephanocyclus meneghinianus | reverse complement strand
GTTAACACATGGCTCCACGTGGAAGTACATGTAATTTTTTAGTAACTTGGCTCCACGTGGAAGTACGTTTTGTTTTTTTAGTAACCATTATGTTGGAAAATATGATGACCGTGGTTGCGCGACGATGATGGGTAGCCATATTTTTGGTAATCGTATACTCCGACGGTTACCAAAAAAATTGGCAATCGAGAAAATAGTACCCGTGGCTGCAATCAGTCTAATACCTCAGGTTAGTTGCTGCACTTGGCTAATTTGTTGCCAAATGTACTATGATATAATACCATACACATTGTTGTTACACAAACAACAGCAATAAATAAGATGTTGTGTGATGAGTGACAAGATTGAGGCATGCTGAGATCAAAATGGATCACAAACAGCAAAAAGTGGCTGTTGTGGTTTGTAAATTGGACTGATATTTTTTTCCTTTTATCATCAAGAGCTTTGAAAATAACAAGATTTGTCAAATTATATTCGGTAGGTCTTCTGATGTGAGCTATAAGGTCGGTAAAACGAAGAAACAAACATTATTTTATGAGGTTCCGCGGTCTAACAGCAGTCTTGCTTTCGTCCAGGAATGTTATCAGGGACCAACCAACACGGATTCTACGATTCACAAGCCAGTATAAATTTCTTGATCTAGCAAAAACTGAATAATGTAGCAGTAGAACTGGATTACCAGCCACCCCAATCACTAGATCCCTTCGCAGACTTGCCTGATCCGTAGGAGCCTTTGCCGGACTTGCCGGAGCCCTTCCCGGACTTGCCGGATCCGTACGAGCCCTTCCCGGACTTGCCGGATCCATACGAGCCCTTCCCGGACTTGCCGGATCCGTACGAGCCCTTACCGGACTTGCCGGATCCCTTACCGGACTTGCCTGATCCGTAGGAGCCCTTGCCCGACTTGCCGGATTCATACTTGTCATAATAATGTGTTTCAGGTTCTTCTTCATTGTAGTAAGGGTGTACCTCATACACAGGCTTTTCTACGTAGTAGTAAATCGGCTCAGCTTCCGATCCCTTGCTCGATTTGCTGCTAGACTTGCCGGACTTGCCACTTCCAGAGGAACCCTTTCCTGACTTGCCACTAGAGCCGGATGACTTGCCAGACTTTCCAGAGGATTCACAACTGCAAGAGTCATCATCGTCAGATCCCCAACTAGGTTGCCGGCTAGAATGCCAACCACCCCAATATGGTTGATAAATGAGTTCGCGTTCATCACCTCCACGAAGTTGACGCCTGGATCCCTTGCCGGATTTGCCAGAGCCGGATGAACCCTTGCCGGATTTGCCAGAGCCGGACGAGCCCTTGCCAGACTTTCCAGAGGAGCCACAGCTGCAGCCGTCATCATCAGCGCCATCATCGCTTCCCCAATCACTGCTGCTGTCAGATCCCTTGCTGGACTTACTGCTTGATCCAGATGACTTGCCGGACTTCCCGGATGACTTGCCGGACTTTCCAGAAGAGCTTCCTGGTTCTTTCTCTCCGACCATTACCCAGTGGCCGCCCCAGCCACCCCAGGTGTGTTCCTCGTGGCCACCCCACCAGGACGGGCTTTCATGGCTGCCCCAGACGTTTTCCCCTTCATAACCCCCGCCCCACCAGGTAGGGCTCTCATGGCTGCCCCAGACGTGTTCGTCTTCGCCACCCCCACCCCACCAGTTCGGGCTCTTATCATCATTGCTCCAGCTCTCTACACCACTTCCCCAGCTTCCGTCAGATCCTTTTCCAGACTTGCCAGAGTCGTACGATCCTTTACCTGACTTTCCTGAACCGTAAGATCCCTTGCCAGATTTGCCGGACCCGTACGATCCCTTTCCAGATTTGCCGGAACCGGAGGATCCCTTGCCAGATTTACCGGAACCGGAGGATCCCTTCCCAGATTTGCCCGAGCCCGAGGAGCCGCCCCAATCGTCCTGTAGTCAAGAGGTGAGGAAGTCAATGGTTCGCGGTTTCATACACGCAACTAGTGAGCCATAGATTAACAAAACTTACATCCCAAGACAACTGTCTTGATTCAGTGAAACCTCCATACGCGTTCACGAGGGGAAGGGTGACAAGGATGTATCCTACTTTCATGTTTGGTGTCTCGTTACTATCAAGAGAATTGGAGTTGGGTATTTCTTTGCTTGAGAATAGATTGTGTATCTAGGCAATCTCTGATGTGAGACAAATTCCAGACAACGAATTATGAGGAATGTACATAACGTTTTGTTGGACAGGGAAGCTGATGGTTGGCACATATTCTCTGTTTATTGTTTGCCGGTGTGGCACAACCTTGAGCACAGACGATAGGCACAGTCAACGCTTGCGAAGCACAGAAATTTCATGTTGACATGGGTGAACTCTCAGAAAAGAATTTCGAAATAAGGCCAGCAAAAAGTTTAATTACCCTTTATATCATGAAGATAGTATTTATTTAAATGCAACCAACCACAATCCAAAGGACTGCTCTCAAGAGAAGCATTCACCAAGCCCACTGAACGGAAAAATCATGTCATTTTCATTTTTGTCGGTAAACAAAGAAAAGGTGACGTAGGATAGTTTAAGGGAATTTCTTGAATGACCCAGTCCGAAACCTCTGTACTGGTTCCCATTTATTCATGTTGGATTTTAAAGTTGGAATTCGTCTAAATCTCCTTCGTGTAATCGGGATCTCATAACGATCTAATCGGCACCCAAAATTCATCCATTCATGAAATTCGTCTTGAGTCGACAATGTAGTCCAAGCTTCATTCTCTTTTTCAAGAAATAAAAACTCTCAAATAGTTTCATGCTGTCTCTTAATTCCTTGTTTTCATCATGAAGCGTTAAGATTCTTGCCGCCTCGCTCAAATTCGCAAGATACATTTGGCTTATTCGTGTTATCTTACCTTGGACTCTCCGTATATTACCATACTTATGAATAGAATGTGGTACATTTAGGACTATATAGGAGCACATTGCTTTTACTCGGTCGGAATCGTATACAAAAACATTATGGCGATGCAGGGCAATTATGTTGTGATGTTCTTCGCCTATCATTCGCCTATCACTTGTCTTATATACTCTACTGTCTCATCACCTCCTCGCCTCACAGCACGCTGCGCCACGCCCGTCTTGACGTGCATATCGCGAATAACCTGTAAACGAGCAATAACAGTGGCTAACGATGAGACTTCCGCTGCAGCCGATGTCCTCTGCGGCTTCTGGTGGGGTAGAGATTGTGCCCTCGCGCAAGGTTAATGAGATTCTGACTCCTGTGAATGGAGGTCGCAGCAACGATGTCACTGGCGATGACAAGACGTGTGACGATGGGGGCAATGATGAAAATCTGCTGGGCAAAGCGAACTGCGTAGTTTCTAGTAAAGGTGGACTTGGAAAAGGGAAAGGTACTGAGGATTTGATCACCCCTGTTTCTTTTGCGATGGAGGGATTGTCGTTGGTAGAACGCCGCGCAGCACTGTTCAACAACATGCAAAAGATGCAGTGTGAAAAGAGAACGTGGTCGAAACCAAGCAAGGTGGATTTGGGCGAAAGTAGCAATCATGACGTTAAAGTAATTTGCAGAGAGCACGACGGCAGAGCGCCACTTGAGCAGCAAAAGCATCTGCGGATATCAACTCATAGTGACTCATTGCTTATGGAAGAGGCGAATAAGAACACGTCTTCGACGCATTCCAGATCTTCGAGAAAAGTTCTATCTCCCTCAAACTTAGATTTCGAAAGCAAAAAGAAGGCTATATTCAATTTTGCATCGCAATCCACGACACGTGACTTTCTTGGGAAAGGACGAGGATTGAAATATGGCAAGAGCCACTTTGCGGTGTCCGAGACTTTCAATGATGAGGCGTGCGTAGAAAGAACAAGTGCAAAGGCAAAAGAAAAAGATGACTGGCGTGGCGGTATTATTCTGAGGTCCATCGACTGTGACGGTGGTATTCGCAAGGAGAAGGTATCTCCATATGACAAGGACTTGGATTTGAAGTGCTCGGCTTCAATCGACGTCGTGAAGGTCACGAACAGTTCTGATCATGGGTCTACGCAGAAATATTCGTCTCCTGAAGCGGGAGCTACAACAGCAGCAGTATTTTCTCCATCACCGCACTTGCTGAAACCGTCACAAATGAATTTGAAGAACTTGGATCTTGCGACCTTTTCGGAATTGTTGTTCCGTAACACGCCAGCAACGTCTTTAGCTCGTCACGATGACGATACTCATGTGATATCAACCATCGCTTCACGCTTTGAGTCTAAAATACCCATGCCGCTTCAAATAGACGAGAAAAGATCTGATTTTGCCTCTAGGATCTCCAATGTTGTGTCCCCGAATCATTTCCCGTCCAAGTTCACCGATGTGGTTTCCTCCCAAACATTGTCAACTCCTTGCGAGTCATCATCATCGTGGTCACACGTCTGTAGTTATCATGTCACATCAGACCATGATGATGAAAAAGAGATTGATGTTGTCGCTGCTCTCTCTCCACATCTGTTGACACCGTCTCAAATAAATCGAGCAAGAACGATCGACAACGAGAAAACGGATGAGGTCAAGTCCATTGACGATTTAGCTGTCACAGTCGATGAAGAGATAACTCCCGTAAGTAAACTATTCTCTGATATCATTGGCTTTACTTCGAGCTTTTCGGAGGCTTTGGTTTCTCCGAGGAACAAATGCGCGTCTTCGTTACGACAAAAAAATTTGAAGTCATCAAACGATGATCAAGGCAACACGATGACCATTGAGACTACTACTCATTTCAGCTCCATAAAAAATAGAGACACACGTCTGACGCATGAAGAAGAACTGTTCTCCGATTTTGCTGACTTTACTCCGGTTGGTGCTACACATGTTGACTCTCAAAATAAAATGATGGAAAAAGAAGGGTTCTTCGACTCGCCTTTCACATCGACTTTTGACGTGGGTGATAGATTTTCGTTTCCTACTAAGAACATCGTGGGCGGAGAAAATTGCATCAAGGAAGACAAAGCAGACAATGAGAATACTCCGTTTGCCAACTTCGACAGCGAGTGGGAAACATCTGCCCTAACGCCCCTTGTTTTTGATGAGCCCAACGTAGAAACTGAGTCGGTGGGAGGCAAGCACGACGAAAATCGGAAGGGGCTCGATGACGAGTTAAATGAAATATTGAACATCACGCCTCCTGAAACCCCTGATGAAGGGCAAACGCAAGCCACCTTATCAAACGAAGTTACGAAGGAAATCGATACAACTGACAGCGATACAGTTTTTGGCAGCAAGTTCAATGAGTTAAGATCTCGTAGGGCCACTTGCACTGAAGCTCTGGATCGTATCAAACAAAATGATGTTGAAACTCCCAAGTTTCAGTTCGGAGAAGAATTATCGGCCATAGATGACGAAGATGACCAAGATTTTGTTGCCCAGACCAAAGTTTTCAAGGACAGATTGAATCCAGAGCTTTGTGATCTTTTCACTGGTATCACAGCAAAATTCGATCGAAAAGTAAATGAGCTCGAGAGAAAAATGAAGAACACAGCTGTTGAGAATACTTTGATTAAAGAAGAGATGTGCCATCAACATCAACAAATCCAAAGTTTAATGGTTCAACTTGAATCCTCGCGAGGTATGGTTCAAGTAAATCAAGAGTTGATGCGGGAGATTGAGAACTTGCGGCTGCAACTACAAGCAAGCGGGGCACCTCAAAAAAGACTTCGAGGAAAGTTCATTTATGGAAAGAAGAAGATCAACAGGACTCTGAAAAATATTGGACTGTGATAAGGTCAATGCTGATGCATAGAAAATAGAGTTATTGCGAGTGTAGACTTTTTTGTGTTGTAACGCCAGATAATAAGATGTTATTTACTTCACTGCGATGCTGCCAGGATCTTGCACAGGCCCTCTATCATGACTGACTCTAACACGTGAATTTCTTTAGTGTCTGCGCGAATAATTATCTTTTGCAGCAAGATATCAACCTGTTTTTTAATTTCTCTGATCATAACACTGGTTTGAGCGGCCATTTCTATTTCAATCCAGTCATCTACAATCACCAATCTGAGATGTTGAGTGGCAACAAGATTAGTAACAAATAATAAAAATGAAGTGAGCGTTTTCTTCTCACCTTTCGATGTGTTTAACAACAATTTTACCTCCAAAGAGTAGCAGTGCTAGTGGATGGATGAAGCATGTTGTCGACACACAAGTGCGTTTGGATGTGTCGAATTTTTCATCAAACACAACCCACTTCTGAGCTCCCGAATAGCGTTTCTTGGAGTTAACTGATGACTGATGGAAATATATGCGTTCGTCTCTGTGCCACATTTTGTAACCGAAGCCTACAGCTTGCTCTAAGCAGGCAACATTAGAATACAATCCGGCGCATATGACAGCATGTAAAATATCTCGGTTCTTTGCTTGTTTGTTGAATGAACTCAACTTCAGCTTCTGCTCATCTATTCTCCTGTCGTCATCAATTAACATGCTGCGATCTAAAAAACCGATTCCCGACAATAGATCAATGAACTGTTTACGAGCGCTGCCAATCTCACGAAGGCTCACATGATTAAGATAATTTTCGTGGCAAAACTCAGCACTTGTTGAAGTCTTTGTTGCTTTGATGTAAGCATCCCAGATATTACAGTATGTCAAGAAATCTGAATCTGAATCTGAAAATGCCCGTTGCTTCGCACTGGCCACAGCAGCATCGTTCACGAATGTAGAAAATGGAGATTGCGACGATAAGCTTGCAGCGACTGTCAATATAGGATCAATACAGTTAAAGAGGCATGCAAACAAAAGCATTTTGCCAAGTCGGACATCGACAGGGAGTTTTGCGAGATGGTGACCTAACGGGGAGAGACGCTCTAATTGATTCTGATCGTATCGTTCGATTGCCCCAATATCTTGGAGCACGGTAAGAGCAGCTATGATGTTGTCATTCGATGGTGGCTGAGGAGCCTTAGATAAGAAGTCGCGGCAACTCTTTGCGAACCCGCTAGCCAAAATAGAGAGACAAATCTCTTCAAGTGGCGCGCAATGTAATTCCGGTAAACTGGTGGGTTGCATTATAGTATTGGCTGTATAAGAACTGTAGAGTTTAAAGCATAATCCGGGTCGGACTCTTCCTGCTCTACCCAACCGTTGCTTGGCACTTGCTCTGGAGCACCAATCTGTGGTTAGTTGAGATGTCAACGTGCGCTTGTTATGACGAAGCTCTCTCACTCTTCCTGTGTCTATCACGCATACGACGTCAGGAATAGTGATACTGGAGAATTGCATCCATAGAGAGAAAAAGATGGTTGAGATAAAACAAAGATCAAACACGAACAAAATATACGGATAAAATGCACTTGAGTGGTGTGTATTTTATCAAAGATTCATATTACAATCATACCTTGTTTCACAAATATTGGTGGACAATACTGATGAAAAATTACAGTTTAATAGGGGAAAAACAAGATGAATGAATCAAATCTCGGGTTTCATTTCAAGAGGGCAAAAGGCCGATAATAAAAACAATTTACTTACTGATTTTGCGTAGCTTTGTTTGAACGAATGCTCTTCGTTGATCTCGAGACGAGAGGGTTGAATGCATTGGAATGATAGCAAAACGGCTCCTATTCAAGGTTCTGCTTCCTTCAAGGCGCTCTGTCATTGTTTTTATCTCGCCAATGCCAGGGAAAAATATGAGAATGTTACCAGTAGATAAGTCAACGCCATCAGCGTTTAGAGCATGACATGACTGGTCTCCAACTAGAAGAAGCGTGAGTACGTCTTCAATCAAATCAAAGTTCACAACTTCCTCGTTTACCCTTTCCATAGATCTCCGAGTTGTCAAGCTGTATGATGAATACATTGATGATAGCTCTACTGGACCAGTAGACGAAGTCAAATCTACTACTTCCCTGCGCTTATCTCCGCCTCGTGTTGTCACCCAGAGTGATGTTTGGTCTGTGTATCTGTTTTCCAAGTACGCATACGCAGAGCCCTCCTCGATAACGTGCCCCGTTGCTTCTAGGACATCTTCGAGGAAATAATTTTTGATGGGAAACATTTTCCCTGGTACACTAATCAAGGGAGCGCTGTTGAAGTAGGAACAGAACAGATCGGAGTCAAGAGTAGCTGACATTAAGATGACCTTCAAGTCTGGCCGCGTTGTGTTAAGAAGCGTTCGAAGTATAATCAGCAACACATCAGTCTGCTGCTGGCGCTCATGTACTTCATCCACGAGAACATGTGTAACGCCAGCCAAATCTGAGTCGTCTTGAAGGCGACGTAGAACTATTCCTGTGGTACAAAATAGAAGCTTTGTTTGAGAACTCTTTTTTGCTTCCATGCGTATTTGGTAGCCGACTCGTTTTCCGAGTTCATCACACATTTCTTTAGCAACACGCTCTGCCACGGACGTTGCTGCCACTCGTCTGGGCTGTGTGCAGATAATCTGGGTTTTATCCCCACGCCCCTCAAGCAGAGCCTGTTCCAAAATATATTGTGGGCCTACGACGATACAGAAATATAGGGAGAGAGAAATACAAAACCAAACAAAGCGGCAACAAGAAAACCTTACACTGAGTAGTTTTTCCCGCACCAGTGTCTGCGCAAAGTATGGTCACAGAATGCTCTCGCACAGTATCCAAGATGTTCTCTCGGAAAGATGACATGGGTAGGTCGTCTCTTAAAGCTTTCATCTTAATGTAATCAGCAGTTGATTGCAGTCGCATAAAGTCTTCTTGTATTTTTTTGCCGAGAGATGTAGGCTCCACATGAGATCTCGAAATCATCTTGTCTGTATCATTGTCTTCATTGTCCCAGTTCTCTGTCAAAATGGCATGTGTGGTATTCTCAGCTTTCACGGCTTGAATAATAGCAGTGTTCTTGCCATTCATCTGACTGTTGGAGATCAAAGAAACAAGACGGTCAATACGCTGTTGTTTGACATCACTTTGCTTCTTCTTTGCCTGTTCTATCTCGTCCAACTTTTGTGTGTCCCATGAAATCCATAAATTTCGAAATGCGGGTGGAAATAAATGGTACAGAGGTAACGCAGATTCAATTGTATAGAGAGCATGCGTTGCGAGATAATCTTTAAGACTGCTTCCTGGGAGAAAGTCGTGAGTGATTGCTTCCCACTCCATCGGGGGTTGCTTCTTTGCCACGAGTATAGACAAACGAATGCCGGAGTTTCTGTCGTTTAGGTAAACATTAAAATGCTCAAAGGTGAAATCAAATTCAAAGTAAATGCACCCTTATCACGAAAACTCACGCCGGAAGTTTCGTATACTTTGGTTTCATAAGATTATGACTCCTGCATACTTCATCCAGCTTCTTTTCTGGGGTAGTGCCAGTCCAACCTTTAGGAATAGCATAGTCCAAGAGTTTTGCACGCTGTTCTTGCGGCTGCTTTGCCTCAGCAGGTGCGTTCTCGTCATGTCGTGTTTGTCCAAATATATCAAAGAAACCACCACAATCCTCGCTGTTGGCAGTTTCACATTCTATTGTTTCACATTCTATTGTTTCACATTCTTTTGGTTGTTTTGATTCCTGGTGATGTTGCTGTTTCTGAGCCGTTCGATTCCTCTCAATCTTTCCCTTCAGCCGTTGCACATGCTGCCTCAACTTCTTCGCCTGCATTTGCAAGTCTTTAATCTCCTGCTTGCTCCTCATATAATTGTTGGCTTCATTCTTCAAATCATCCTCTAGCTCGTTCAGTTCTTTTTCTTTTTCCACAAGCATCTGTTCATCGGTTGTCAATGGCAAAGCCTGTGACTTGGTGCTGTCTAATCCCGCACTTTTTGTAACATCTTCATTGTCGTCATCTTCGTACTCATATTGTCTCAATAACCACTTTTTCTGTTCTGATCGATCATCAATTTTCTCGGCGTGGTCTTCGACACATTCAGTTACTTTCGATGGCACTGGCAAATATCTACAAGCGAACTCTCTATCCGCACAATTCTCTGATCTACTCGCAGCTCCATGTTTCTTATTATTCACCACGACCAAACTCTCCGCCGTAGAAACAGTCATTCGATCTTCACGTAAACTGTTCTCGGTAAATAATGGCGGAAACTCCATCGTGTCTACATGAAGACATAGATAATCCAAGGCATTTTCGAGAGTAATATCGTACTGCAGTGCAATGGCCGCCTGTTCTATTTGATCAACTGTGAATCCCAACTCGTCGAGTTTGTCTACAATGTTTGATAGTTTGGATGGAAAACGGTCTGATGGGGAGGCCTCAATCACACAAGTTTTTGATTGATGGTTTGAGGAGTGGTTCGAGAATTGATCCAGCAACTCTTTCATATGGTGGTGGGTTTGTTGTGACAACGACGAAGTACCCCGCGAAGACAGATGGTGATTTTGCACTGCGGGGCCTTGGCAATAACCCCTGGAGTCTGATTTAGGCGCAGTCTTCTTTTTTCGTCCCATTATTGTTGCTCAACGAACGAACTGTGGGTTAATCGGTGAGATTTGTGTTGTAACTAAGAATATATGTAAAATACATGACAATGATTATTCATGGAGATGGAGCTGGTGACATTTCTGTTTTGTACAATACCATGTCACGCCCATTAAAAAGGCTACAGTATGGTACTGTAACACCACCTTTTTTCACAGAGGAATATATACGTAAGATTATTCACAACAAGTATCAAAGATGAGGGAAATAATGGTCAAGGCGGTTGATATGGTACGATACCATATGGTACCATGCTACGGGATCCAAATAGCCGGACCGTCCGGCTTATTTTTTACCTAATTTTATCAACTGTACTACCGTATTTTACGGTGAGTAGGCCTCA
>JALLPC010000971.1:0-10767 GCA_036940045.1 Stephanocyclus meneghinianus | reverse complement strand
TTTGACCAATGTGTGCGGTGCAAATATTGCACCGTAGCTGGGGGTGGGGATATATATCTGGACCAAGTCATAAAACGCACTACAGGGACATAGTACCATAGGGGAGAGGAGTCAATCATGGTACAATACAATACAATACAATATATATTCGAGAATCTTGTATCTTGTACAATAACAGAAGCAAGCGAAGGAATAGAAGAGCCAGACTATTGTATTGTACTTCAGTCTTTAAGCGCATGTACATATATCACTGTGAAGAACTACCACAGCAATCAACCGATAGCTCTCGTTACCAGAAACACTGCAAAATGACTCATCTATCTCTTCAACTGCTTGCATTCTCAGTGATTTTCTACACAACATCGGCATTCCAAGCCAAAACCGTCCTCGCGTCCTCCCGCCCCACCCGTTCGGCTCTACTAGCCGAACTAACGCCGCGCCAACTCCAATTCTGGGAAGACGTGGAATCGGGCCTCGTGGACATTGAAAAGTATTATGAATCCAAAAATGGGCAGAGCATGGACAGAATATGGACGTTTTGCAAACGAGCTCAGGGGGGATTGCCTCTGCCTCGGCCCGAGGCGAAAGGGCATCAGCCGAGTGAGGAGCATGTGGATGGATTGACGGCAAAGGTGAGATATAGTGAGATTATGCAGCTAATTTGCGTTTTTAACTTTTCTATTTTTAACTTTATTAATGACGGTCATCCATTTTAAGCCTTTCTGGGACACTTCGGCTGACGCAACAAACTTTCCATGGGCTACCAAACTAGAGGACAATGCCCACATTATAATCGAGGAATTTCAACAAAAACTTTTAAACAACAACCCGCAGGGTGAGGGTGGACTTTTTTCTAGTGACTCTGCATGGCAATCTGCCATCATGGGAGAAGGATGGAGCGCCTTTCGCCTCCAGCGACTGGGCGTTTGGAATGTCGCCAATTGTGCAGTGTTTCCCAAAACGTATGATTTACTGCGGGGGTTGGATATACCTTTGGCGGTTAGGGGTGTGTGCTTCGCGAGGCAGGCGACGGGGAGTGGAGTTGCAGCTCATTCGGATGGGAGGAATTTCATATTGACTGCACATTTGGGATTGAGGATTCCTGACGGTGAGTAAATTGCTATCGCGTTGTGCTCTTATTTGTGGTGTCGAATCATCCAGAAAGAGCATATCATGTCGAAATTTCTTTTAGGTTGTTGGATCAAAGTTGGAGACGAAGAAAGAACTTGGAGTGTAGGGAAACTCACCACCCTGGATACGTCTTTTGAACATTCGACTGGAAACCCAACCGATGAGGATAGGTATGTTTTCTTTGTGTCTTCTAATGAACATCATTTTACTTTTTTTGACGATGAACGATGTGGCTAAAAATTTTCTCGAATGTTGCCCAGGCATGTTCTGATAATTGACTTCTGGCATCCTGAACTGTCGGAAGCAGAACGTGCAGGTTTAGAATTCATATACGATCTCAGGTGAGGACTGTTGTTGACCAGTACTATTGTGTCGTTTGGCTCTTTTGTAGGAATCAATGTTAACAGAAAGGAATCTTCGTGTTTTGAACCAGAAATAAGTTTGAGAGTGGAGAAATTCCTTTCCGCCAACCAAGATCAAAAGCCGAGGGACAGGGTTTGGGGGGATTATGGAATGCACTGACAGGTGGCAACTAGTCTTAATAAATAATGTTCCACTGTAAGGCGTCTTGAAGCATTTAATATTTACATGCCTAAAAACCGATTGTGAATAACTTATAAGAAATGGTGTGAGTAGCATATTAAGAAGTCATATTTTACATGATCGAATGATAACTCTCAACGAGAGAACGGCAAGATACAACATCATTGTTACATGAATTCAAATCGTTCTTTACTATCCCTTTTCGCATTCTTCCAAGCTGTAACATGAAATACCGGAAATGGCATTCTACACTGCTCAATCAATTGCGTTTCCCGCATGTATCAATTCACGAGATATACATCATTGTTTCGCCCTATCCAGCACTCACTCACTACTTTTCATCCTCCCCACTATTACCCCTACTCTTAATCGGAAACTGCTCACTGGGTACGGCCATTCCGGGAGCAAAATCAAACGTAAATGAATTCCAGCCCGCATACCCCACAAAAATCATGATCGTAGCGAATTGACTACCCACACGTAATCGCATCATGGTTTGAGATTTGACTGGGTCGCGATTGTAGAAGGATCGTATGCCGGAGGCGAGAAAATAGGCAGTGGTGAGACAGCCTATTGGGACTAGGGGTTCGGCTTTAAACTGAGGAGAAGGTGAGGGAACGACACACGGTGGAGCTGAAAAGGCAGCAATATTAACGCCAACGTCACGTCAAGACGGAGATTTAGCAAGCGCACCTTTCGATATAACTTCTCCTCAAAAGTCTCGGGACGCATCAACTGAGGCATTGGTGTACCTCCGGGAACCTTTGGAACCACGGGAGCAGTGGAATTGGGATTGAACGAGGATGGACTAACAGTTGCACCCGGTACATCTTCCACCGAACTTGTTAGTGTTGCACTGATATTGGAAGGCTTGTCGTCACAGGACGATATTGATGCGCTTTGCTGTGCTCCCATTGTGGTTTGGTTTTCCCTGTTTTGTGCAAGGTCTTGTCCGGTGTGATTTTCGGTGCTGTTATGTATGCTACATTTTTGCGGGGAGGACGCACCATGTATTGCATTGTACAATACAATACCTAGAGAGGTAGATGCACAGCATGACCACCTATTACAACCGATGTTGGACGGACCAATTCCCTAATACACACAATGGTGACAAAAGAATAATGCTCCGATTGTCCGCATGGATTCTTCCATACAGCATCCTCACGTCTTGTTCGCCCGCCCTGCAGAACATTTCTATAAGATACCTTTTCTGCGGATCTACTGACTCAATCGACGACCCTATCCTGTCCATTCTCGCAAATTTCAAATGTAAATTATAGGCCCATCAACGTATCCGTATCTGCCTTTGGATTGACAATAATGACCGTCGGTTCAAAAGGCTTCCCGCCGACGCGGAGAACGAATAGAGATCGTCATATCAAACCAAAGACAGTTTTTTATCAATAGTCATTCGTTCCATTGCATTTCACCACAAACTATGAATCGCTATGAATTGTCGTCACAAATCGGCGACGGCACCTTCGGCAGGGTGATGAAAGCCACGTCGAAAGATGGCGGAGAGGTGGTGAGTCATTTACCATTATTCTTCGTTTTCAGGTGATGCATTTACTCGCGTCATTCATATGGCGGCTCACTTCATTTGCACTTCACCCTGACTTCATGTTAGGTGGCGATCAAGCACATTAGAAAGAAGTTCAAAACATGGAAGGCGTGCGTCGACCTTCGTGAGGTGCAGAGCCTACGAATGATGGGGTGTCATCCGAATATTGTTCTGATGAAAGAGGTTATTCGGGAGAGTGATGAATCTTTATATTTCGTGTTTGAGGTGCGATTCTATTTAATTCTTGAGTTCAAATATTGCTTTTAATGACGCATTGGCTAACAGAGCTATCACGTCATTGGAATGAAGTATTTGCCCGATGGCACGCTCTATGATCTGATGAAGAAATGCACCAACACAAAATCTCTCACAAAGACACCGGGAAGCGAAGAAAAAATGTGTCTGACTCACGAAAGGATAGTTTCCATCATGAAGCAAATCTTTCTTGGACTGTCGCACATGAATCGCGCGGGCTTTTTCCATCGTGACATCAAACCGGAGAATATTCTTGTCGACGGCGACATTGTTAAAGTAGCCGACTTTGGTCTCGCCCGAGAAATCCGTTCCCATCCGCCATTCACATACTATGTCTCCACTCGTTGGTATCGCGCACCCGAAGTCATTCTTCACAGTTCCTACTACGGACCTCCAATCGATATGTTTGCGTGCGGACTCCTTCTCTCAGAGCTGTACACTCTCCAACCGTTGTTTCCAGGGACTAGTGAGATCGATCAGATTCATAAAATGACGGCGTTGTTAGGTCCTCCTACGGAAGATACGTGGAGTGAAGGCATGCAGTTGATGACGAAGATGAATGTACGACTTCCTCATTCTACTTCTACTAACGATAAGGTGGATTCGAACGCCGACATCGATGTGAAAATAGAATCAATAATTCGGCAGTCTATTCGTGGTGGCTTGCACTCTGCAGCTCACTTGATACGTCTTTTGATTCAATGGAATCCTTTATCTCGTCCAAATGCAGACGATGCACTTCGTCATGAATATTTTGGGCGTGTGTCGCCTTATGCTGATAATATCTACAGAGCGGTAGATAGTTTGCAAGCTCCGAAAAGACACGTTGGTGATGTTTCTCAGGAGCATTTTGAGAGAAGAAATGGCGATAATTTTCATTATAACGAAATTGGTAAAATCGACAGGCTTTCACGATTGGCAAATGGTGCAGCCAGGCGCGTACGATCTCATCAGCACTACTCAGTCGATCAACCAAACGAGTTTTGCGATTATCTCAATGCAATATCGACCTCAGGTGATGCTGTTACACTCCGAGGAGAGTCCGTCGGAGTAGCATTGGAATCAAACATAAAATTAATCACCGATGGAGGTGCTTCTCAACGAACTGCGCCCCGGGAAGATCCACTGCACACTAAATCAAATATATCAGCCAGATATCGCCGACGCCCAAATCTTTCCGGCATGGCAACAACTTGCAAAGAAGATATACTCACAACGACCGAAAATGCCACGAGGTCTTCGAGACGTGTCAGAAAGCGATCGTTGACGAAGTCCAGCAATCGTAGACGCACAGCGGAGAAACCTCGATGGCTGTTGACAAATCAGAACATGGGTAAAGGAGCAATTGAAGTTCAAGTTTATAACACACAACATGCATTGGACGAAGGTGACACCGCTCCGAACTTGGAAGAGAGACAAGATGACATAAAGGAGATAGACAGTGTGTGGAATCCATTCTAAATGATATATATTCTGCTTATGATTGAAGCGATCAACTGTACAGATTTCATTTATGATGATGTAACACAAGATAAACTCCCTAGGACACACATTACACATGCTGAACACCTGTCTGCATGTTTGTTTCAATGCTTAGCTCTCTCGAGAGCATGTGAAACTTGGGAAGGATCTACAGGCTTTACCAGCGCCCCATCGAAGCCCGTTGGCAGCGACAATGGGTTATAAACATCGCTGATAATGTAAACATTCCGTTGCTTGGCCAATCGATTTTGTGTCTCCCAATCTCGAAATCGTGCTATGCAATTAACACCAGAACATTGAGGTAAATCATTGTCGATCATCACAAGGCTCCAATTTCGCATCTTTAGAAGACGCATGGCATCATCTCCAGAATTGACTAAAACAGGCGTCCAGCCATTCAGCTTGACAATACGCTGGAGGGAGTGGACGCCTCCGTTATCAGACTGATTTTCTACAATGAGACAACTCTGTTTCGTTGAATTTTCTGATCCACTTGATCCTGATCTCACAGATACAGAGATGGAATCAGCGCACTTTGAAAAGCCCAACTCCATTGCATCAAATGATTCTTTGTGTCTAGCGTCGAGAATGAGGCCTGCATCGACAACCGGTTTGCAATCTTAGGTTTTAATTGTACGGCAAGGTAAAAATATTAGAAAATGATGTGGCAAATGAGAAATGGCACACATTGAGCAGCGGCAAGGAGTTACACACTTGCAAGGTCCTTCAGTGTTTGTAACGGAATCGGCTTGGACATGAATCTATTCATACCAGCTTTCAGTCCCAACTCGGCATCCTTGCCATTTGCATGCGCCGATAGACCCACAATGTGCTGAAAAATATAAACAAATAACATCAACGAATGCGATACTAGTAATTGAGAAGCCAAAAATATCAGATTTCCAGCGGAACTTACCTGGTGAAACCAAGGACGGCTGGCTTGTTCCCATGTGCGAAACTTCTTTGCGACATCTATCCCATCCATAATTGGCATGAGAAAATCCAAAAGAACAAGATCATACGGACCTGACTTCATGCGATTGAATCCTTGAAGGCCATTCTCTGCTTCGTCTACTTGAAACCCCAGACGTGAAAATCCTTTTGAAAGGGCCTTCCTTATGGTTATTGAATCATCGATTACCAACACACATTTCGGGCGTACTGATGCAGTTTTCAAAGATGGAAGGAAATCCAACAATTCCGCAGCGTCTGGATTATCAGAATCGGAACTCTTCTCTGATTGTCGTGCTGATGCGGATCTCTTCGCAACAGGATATGCAACTTCCGATGGACGCTTTAAGTTCCGAATGGGACTTGTAGATTCTGTTGACGATCGAAAAGATAGCTCTGCAATGTTAGTAGCTGCAAAAGATTTTTCAATTGTGTTTTTTTCGTCGGCTTTAAGCTCGTCGTTGACATCGATTAGTCTCGCACTGTCTTGACGTGTCTCCGGAATAGTAAGAGGGACGGTAAACCAGAATACACTTCCAGATATTGTATCATGGTCAATACCATCCGTTGAAATACTTAAGTCTTCTCGGGGGAAAACACCGAAATTACCCCCGAGACTTCCAATTTCTGAGAAGACGACGATAGATGGATAATGTACTCGGAGTCAATCAAAATTAAATGTCCTCTCATCTGTACACTCACCAGTGGCAACCGAGTACAGCCCTAGACCAGAATTGTGCATCTTACTGTGGTTCATGCGACTGGGCTCGACGTCTGCAAGGGGCGTAAATAGCGAGGGATATTTATCAAGAGGGATTCCTGGGCCAGTGTCCTCGCATTCAACCACCAGCACGTCAGTCTTAGGTGACATCAGCGAACCTGGCAACGACCCCATCTCAACCTCATTGCTATCAGTGACGGGAGCTTTTCTTACATAAATACGAAGACGAATAGAACCGGTTTGTGTATGCTTGCAGGCGTTTGTCAGGTAATTCATCATGGAACGGAACAGCTAGATAACGCACGATAGAGGTGTAAGACGTAATATAAGTTTCATCAGGAAGTATTTATGCAAGCAGATCGCACCTTAAGGTCGTCCGAAACAATTATCGAGGGCACATTCTCATCAACATCAATGAACAATGGTACATTTTTTGGATACATAGAGACAACTCGTTCAACATTCTTGACTAGATCAGATATTGTGACGCGACCCCTTTCTCCGTCGGTATCGACCCATTCCCCCTTATTTTCATCTGGCTTCGCAGGTGTTATGAGGTCACCTCGGAAATTCTCAATTGCAGTCTTACAGATGCGTTCAATGATCTCGGAGCAGCGAAGAGAACTTTTCATGAGATCTTTTTGGTGAGAATCGAGCTTGTTGAAGAAGGACTCGTCTTCCATCAACAAACCTAGATTCAGTTGAATTCCCGTCAACGGGGACATCAAGTCATGAGCTGCGCATGCCATGAGACGGCTCTTTTCTTCGATCATTCTTTTCATTTCTTCCTTTCGGTCTACCATAGTATTCATAGCCATTTCAGTGAGTTCGCGTAGATTTTGCTTCTCCTTCAGACTCAGTCCCTGCTGTCTAGGCTTGGTGTCAATAATACAAAGGGTCCCTAACTTGTGTCCCTCGGGAGCTTTGAGTGGAACTCCAGCATAAAAGCGGATGTAAGGAGGTCCAATTACAAGACCACTGTTCTTAAATCTGGGGTCTGCATAAGTGTCTGGAACAATGAACACGTCCTCCTCGTAACTTTGGATTGCGTGGGCACAAAAGGATACTTGGCGACTGTCAGGCGGAAAAGAATAAAAAATTAAGCAACGCTGATGCTCTGTATGAAGTGTAACACTCTGAATTCCAGATATCTCACGATGTTTCACGGACGTCCCCCAATCCCCTTCATGATGCAATAGTAAATCATGACATGACACTCAAATGAGTTCAAGTGAGGGGGACAAGGGAAGACTTATACTGAGAATAAGATGAACTCACGTGTTACTCTTAAACCACTGCCTCCCGATATCCACCAAAGATACCAAACAAATAGGTGCCTCAAAAATCCTACTAGCCAACGCCGTAATTCTCTCAAACTTTTCTTCGTGCTCGGTATCTAATATAGAATACTCCTTCAAAGCCATCAATCGTTTTACCTCCTCATTCAGGTTCTGAGGCCTCGAAGTGGCAAGGTCCAAACGAGGAGTTTGCCAATCGCATAGAATTTGGCTATCGCTCTGGCATGGGCCCGACAACGGACAGGGAGAGGACCAGTCCACTTCGGAAGGGCTCTCCATGAGAGCCCGCCGGAGAGAGATTTCGTCCTCGCAGTCCATGACGGTTCGGTACCGAGGCGGGGGGAGGACGATGGGGCCGGATTGCTCAAGGCAAGGCATTTTTTCCATTGTGATGCGAGCAAGAATGCCGGCTGACCTACTCCTAGAGGAATACCTAAATTGAAATTGCTCTTGATTCTTGATGATCAAGTCTACAGATGTCACCGCAGAATTACTCAGATGATGATGTGTGCCTTACGGTGATAGAGAACTAGGAAAATGATTACACTGATGTATGACATGTGTCCTCTTGTGTCGCTCCTCATTGAACCTTCAGATACAATAGAAACAAGGGACATCAAGGGGCACGGGAATGTGTAGCGTGCCGTGGCTTGCTACAAATGATGTTTGTATCACTACAACTCACAACTGACAGCGTTGAGACTTCGAAAAAAATTACCTGTTGTACGATCACCGTTATTGTGAAAACTTTTGTCTTCATCTCAAAAAAATGTTAGGCGAAATTTTATGGATCTGCCAGATGGTCTCTTTCTTTAAGAGGTCATCCGTGACCACCCATTCCGTGGACGTCATATAAATTCTCTTCTATATGTAGCACGGTACGTATATGGTAACAAAAGAGCATCGTCGCTAGTCGTCGCAATATTACTTTTCCCTTGGCTCAAAATAGTTTGGAGTACACGAATTCCTCCATCTAGGGAACTTTTCTGCTCAATCAACAAATCGGTCGGACCTCGAACAGATGTCAAGGATGTGACATCGTAGAAGACATTAAAAATTGTGAGGTCATTTGGAGCAAACCAAAAATAATTTGTAGATATCACCAGCAGCTGCTGCAAGCTTTTTTGCAGTTTATTTGTTGGGGAAGAATTGTTGGTGAAGAATATTTTTCTGAAACTATTTCACCATGAGAGAATTCAATTTATGAGTAAAGAGTAAGTAAACTGCTTTTCTGCAAGTAATTTTTCAAAAGCAGTTTTTGAGCAGGCTTTTATATGTTGAAGAATGATTGAATTGATTACCACTAGGGAACTTGTTTAATTACTGGTTGCATGTGGGAGAGTATTGGTGAAAATTTCTGACAATATTTCTGATTCATGCATAGGCTAGTGATGATAATGCACTGGGACAACGTGGGTCCCTGTCTTTAAGAAAATACTGCATATATATAGAAAACTATTCATGTCATGTCACTCATTCATGATAAGAATAACAAATAATTAACATGAAAAATATGCATGACTGCCACTAAGTGTATACATACTAAAGAGTGAAATGTTGCATACTTATAGTATTATATACAGAGCAACAGCTGTGTTGCATTATTTTCATTTCAAAGGTGAGTAGCTTGTTGCTGTGTTTTTGTTTGGGGATTTGGTGGTAGCATGAACAAGACAGCAGTGTGAATGGGATGGTAGCATGAATAGCACAGTAGCACAAAGATGACAGTAGCATGAAAGGGATGATAGCATGCATGGAACATAAGTGTGGAGGGGATGATAGAATTAATGGGATGGTAATGGGTAGGAAACAGTAGAGTGAATGGGATGGTAGTGTGGAGGAGACAGAAGCATGAATGGGATGGTAACATTAATAGGACAGTAGCATCAAAGGAACAGTATCATGGAAAGGACAATGATGTGGAAAGGATGGCAGCATTGAGGGGATGGTAGCATGGAAGGGATGGTAGCATGTGGTGGGCGGTAGCATAGATGGGAGAGTAGCATTGATGTGATGGTAGCATGTATAGGATGACAGCATTGGGATGTGATGATAGCATGGTGGGGTTGGCAGTGTGTAGGTTGGCTTTAGTATGGGGATTTTCATTGTCGCATTGACATTAGCATCGAGATAACAATGACCCGTCTCTCTTGTGCCATGATTCCATCTTATCTGCAAGGGAGACATCTCTTTTGCATGTAACTGTCTTGTCTGCATGCTATTATCTTGTCTGCATGATATTGTCCTGTCTGCACTCTACAATCCCATCCATACAATATACTGTCATATGTCATTGGTGTGGGGTGTAATTTTGTTTTTTGTTTCTACAATTTTGTTGGTATTATGTTTATGGCAGCACTTTGTTAAGGTTTGGATGCAGCAATCTTCTTGCATGTGCAATTGTTGGAGGAGAAGGGTTGGCATGGAAGCTGTGGGACCATAAATGTGGTATGGTTGCAGTCAAGTGGTTGTGGAGTGAAGGTGGCTCATACTATAGTCCACTACTGTCATACCCTATTGGTACTATTATGTTGGTATTATGTTTATAGAAGCACTTTGTAGAGGCTGTTGTCATTGTTATTGTTTTTGAGATTAGAATTTTGTGTGCCTTGTTATGATGCTTTGTCTGTTAGCATTGTGATATTTGTGTTGGTGCCACCTGGTGGTTGTTTTTTTGGAACATATTAGTCATCCTTCTTGTTTGCTAGTATTCATTTGATCAAATTCATCTTTTTCTAGTATTCATATTATCATTTTCCCCTCAAATTTTATTTGTTTTTTACTGGTATATTGACAAAATAGTAAGTGCAGATGGTGTTGAT
>JALLPC010000970.1:0-10877 GCA_036940045.1 Stephanocyclus meneghinianus | reverse complement strand
TTATTCCAATCAGAGGCAAAGTTGAATTTAAATAGAAAGGAGGCTAAATTTTTTGTCTTTGCCTTAAAAATTGATTTTGTTTAACAAAAAAAACTTTTAATTTGCTTTTCTGACATTCATTGGCCAAGACAGGGCAATAGTATTTTTGCAAATGTGGTGATGAGGTTGGTTGTCAAGTTAGATTTTTATACAAATTTTCTGACCATTTTCAAAACAGCTAGCAAGCATCTTGTTGCATTGTTATGTACCCCAGGGCAAACTTGCACTGAGCCTGAAAATAAAAGTAATGGGTTTGTTCTGGAGTTGGTTCAGATTCAACAAGGATCTGACAATCAGAAGCAAGCTGATTGTATTTTTATATGTGCTGTGATGCTGAATGCTGAAACATGAACTGACCACAGAAAAGAAAGACAATTGAAACCATTGTCAAGTTGACTGCACGTTGTTGTCTAACTCTTTCCTACCGATTCTCATTTGTTTGGGAGGATGTTGCATGACATGGTGCAACCTTATTTTTTGGCATTGGCAGCCAGACCAGGTTGACTGTTGAGTTTTAATCCAAAGCAAGTTTTCGGCAAACATCATCATAGTTGACTTGTGCTCTGTGGTGGTCATTCTCATCACCATCAACCAGAGTGTGTTGTGGTTGTATTTGCAACTGGCAAAGTCTGTCGCGATCACGTTTTGCAATTCAGATTGTTTATTGTGATGACTTTTTGCGATTCATGTTGTTCACCGCTATCACATGTCATGATTCACAATTACGTCAAGGCCCGCAGAACTCACCTTCCATAGTGGGCACAGTATTGCAATTGCATTCATGATGTTGCAGAACTTGCAGAATGAAGGGGATGACAGCTTTCAGAAGAAAGGGGAGGCAAGGGTGCTTGGTGTGGGTGGGTGGTTATAGCCACTCTCATTCGAAGGTAAGATCAAGGAAGTACGTTGGCCAAAGAATGCACCAAAAACTGGAACTACCATACCACAGTGCCCATTGGATAATTGTGATCTGCAGCTCATGGTATAACGCAAGAGCGATTGATGACAGATGAAGGGATAAAGCACTTGGTTTGCGTTGGAACTAGAATTCCAAGACATGTAGGCACAAAAATAGTGATTGGTGACTATTTGTGTAACAAAAATGAAATAGAACTATTTACCAAATTGAGCTCAAATGGAACCAGTCAGAAAAAAGTACACATCTATTTTTTGGCAACTGGATGGAATTCTTACCATGGCTGTACTGGCAAAGTAGTGAATCTAATTACCATTTTGGCAAAGTTAGGTCAAAAATAGGAACAAGACCTCAAAATAGCACCGTTGGCTACATCCGGTTTAAATATGATATGCCAAATGTGTTTTTGGTATGCTCCAGTAACTAGAGCATAAAATAGGAACCATTGCTGAAAATAGTCTAAGAAATGCCCTTTCAAATTAGTTCCAAATTGGTTCCAAATTGGTTCCAAATTGGTTCCAAATCGGTTCCAAATCGGTTCCAAATCGGTTCCAAATCGGTTCCAAATCGGTTCCAAATCGGTTCCAAATCGGTTCCAAATCGGTTCCAAATCGGTTCCAAATNCGGTTCCAAATCGGTTCCAAATCGGTTCCAAATCGGTTCCAAATCGGTTCCAAATCGGTTCCAAATAGGTTCCAAATAGGTTCCAAATAGGTTCCAAATCGGTTCCAAATCAGTTCCAAATCGGTTCCAAATCGGTTCCAAATCGGTTCCAAATTGGTTCCAAATCGGTTCCAAATCGGTTCCAAATCGGTTCCAAATTCGCAATTTGGAACTGGATGTTTGGCCCTTTGGACGGAATAATCAATTATGGCAGCCACCCAGTGCGGACAGCCTCACACAGTATTTTGAATGGACACACACACAACATGCGGCAATAGCGGTCCGCCCAATGATGACTGTATGGTACTATACCATACCTATTCCTTCATAATGTCACAAATAATCTCAAATAATCTCCACCGTCCATTTTTGTTCCTTCCTCCAATCAAGCTTTCATCAAGGACTCCGACTAACTCACTCAATGATTTCATGCTTTTAATGCAACCGTTCCGATGCCAGAAACAATCCTGTCAATGGCACGGACTGAGGAACATGAACATGATTGGCATGATTCCATGATGATGATGTTATTGTACCACCATCGTGATATTTCGACGAGAGCAGTCCTCAATTAATTTGTCTCTGTGTCTGGTAAATCATTTTCGTTGATCGTCTGTGCATCACCGACATCGTCCATCGCAACTATGCCCCTCCACCATTCAATAGCAGCATTGCCCCTCCTCCTCTCAGTCTTTGGCTTCGTCGCCTCCTTCGCTCCTTTTCATCCCGCGTTGAACCTGCTGCATCAGCGAAGCGTCACTGACAACAATAACAACGACAATCACGCCATCGCCATGGCTCCCCGTCGCAGAAACATCGCCAACGGCGTCATCGCTCTGCATTCCTCCACTCTGGAACAGCAAACCACTGCTTCCACCGCGACATCATCGATAACCAAGCCCAACTCCTCTCCCAACGCCTGGGAAGTTCACAAATTCGGAGGCGGTAAGTCCAGTGACGTCGAGTCACGTTTGAATTTGTCCTCGCCGCCGTCCTCTCATCACACTCACGCCCACGCCCCCCTCCATCCAAAGCCTCCCTCGCCAACGCCCCCCTCTACCAAACCGTAGGCGACCTCCTCCTCCGCGAATCCACCGGCCGTCTCTCCTCCGGCCCCATCCCCACCATGGCCGTCGTCTCCGCTCGCGGCGGCATGACGGACCTTCTCGTCGACGTCGTCTCCTCCGCCCTCGACGATATCTCTCAGGCCAAATCGAGATTGCAGTCGGCCTTGGAGGGGCAGTTGAACATTTTGAAAGAGTTGTTGGCGCCCTTTTCGCCGTCGTCCGAGGAGATTGCGAGGGAGATCGAGGGGAATATGAGGAAGGACGCCGCAGATATTTTGAGCGTGGTGCAGAGTCTCAGGATGATTCGATCGGTTCCTCCCAGTGTCATGGAGGTGGTCACGGGATTCGGGGAGATTTGGTCCGCGCAGACTCTTTATGCCTATCTTAAGGCGAAGGGCGTTAATGTCGCGTGGTTGGATGCCAGGGATGTACTCATCGTCAAGAGCGACGGGGCGAATGCCGGGTTGGGGGAGAAGGGGAGCAGTTCCAGCACGGGAGGCGTCATGCCGCTGTGGGACGAGACGAGTCGAAGGTTGGAGACATGGTGGGACGACGTGGGGAGGAGGGAAGGCGTGCATTGGGACGACGATGTCGCCGATCGAACTACCGCACCCATTGTCATTGTCACCGGATTCGTCGCCACCTCCAACGAAGGCGTACCCACCACGCTCAAACGATCCGGATCGGATTATTCCGCAACCATTTTTGCCAAACTCACTCGTTCCTCCCGTGTCACCATGTGGAAAAATACCGATGGGGTCTATACCGCCGACCCACGCCGGGTTCCGGAGGCATTCTCCATTGCCTCCCTCAAATACGACGAGGCCATGGAATTGGCATACTTTGGAGCGCAGGTCTTGCATCCCTCGGCCATGGTCCCCTGCATTGATTCAAATATTCCCGTATACGTCCGAAATATATTCAATCCGGAATTCGCGGGAACCGTCATTCAAGGACGCTGTGCCAGTCTCACCGACGTCAATAAGGATGGAAAGGTGGTGAACTGGCGTTCCAAAAAGGGAGTCATACCCATCAAGGGCATCACCTCCGTCGATCGCGTATCGCTCCTCACACTCGAGGGAGCCTCCGTCATTGGAGGGGCGGAAGTGGCAGAACGATTCATGGGTTCCATGGCCGATGCCGGTATCGATGTACTCATGGTCACGCAGGCATCGAGCGAGAGCAGTATTACGGTCGTCATTCCGGAGAATCAGGGAAAGAGGGCCTTGGATGCATTGAGGAATACATTTGAGTTGGAATTGTCAAGGAGTAATGTTAATGCCATTAGTTTGACGGATATTCCCATGGCGATTGTTGCGATTGTTGGGGAGGGGATGGTGAGTTTATGTTGGGTGCAGAAGTGATGTTTTGTTGTTTGTATATTTTCATGGGGTTTCAACGGGCTCGTGACGCTTTGCATCACTGACTTGTTTGTGAATTCGTTATTATTTGTCTCATTTTGTCCTATTTTTTTCCCACTTAGGCCATGAATTCTGGAGTTTCAGCCAGCTTCATGAGTGCTCTTGCCAAGGCGAATGTCAACATTCGTGTCATTGCTCAAGGGTCCTCAGAACGTCAAGTTGCTGTCGTTGTCGAAGCCAAAGACGGTCAGTTGTACTGTTATGTGATGAAGGCTCATTTCTTGTTGTTCCTTACTCACATTTCATTTTCGTCCAACAATGACACCGTGAACCATATAACAGTGTCACGTGCCCTCCGCTCGGCACACATGGCCTTCACTCTTTCCTCCACCATGGTGAGCGTGGCTGTCCTAGGAGGAACAGGAAAACTAGGAACAGCATTGATTCGTCAACTGAATAAGCAAAAGGAAAATCTCGCCAAGAACCTAAAAATCGGTGTCTGTGTCAATGCGATCGCATCCTCGAAGAAAATGAGGTTGGGAGAGAATGGAGCTTGCCTGGCTACTTCGAATCCGGACGAATTGCTGTCAGGCGATGCTCCGGATTTCGACGTGGATGTATTGACCGCAGCGCTAGAAGCGGATGTCAATCCCCATCGTGTCATTATCGATTGTACCAACTGCGATGAGGTTGCGAATTACTACGAGAAATGGATGTCTTTGGGAGTTAACGTTATCAGTCCCGGAAGGGTCGCGGGGTCTGGACCGTTGGAGAGGTACAATGCCATTCGGGATGCTCAGCGCGCCAATTCTGTGGAATGGCAATACGAGAGTAGCGTCGGCAGCGCCCTGCCAATCCTTACAACCTTGCGTGATTTGATGCAGACGGGAGACGATGTGCAATTGTTGAGGGGATGCTTGAGCGGGACGATGGCGTACATTTTCTCTACTATGAATGAGGATATCCCCTTTTCTGAGGCCGCCAGACAAGCAATGGGCCAAGACTTTACGGAGAATGATATCCGTGATGATTTGACTGGGTCGGATGTCGCCAGCAAAATTGTCATTTTGGCACGTGAATTGGGCATGAATATTTCAGTGGATGATGTGGAGGTCGAGTCACTTATTCCAGAAGAAATGCGGAACAAGCAATACTCCGGAAACAAGGAGGAGATAAACACTGCCATCCTGGAAGATCTCAAAGTCATGGATGCGCCCATGCTCAAACGTTGGAAAGAAGCAGTTGACAACAACCTTTTGCTCCGCTATAAATTCGTTATTGACGTCATTAATGGCAAGTGCCGATGCAATCTCGAGGCAGTTCCGGACACGGACACTTTATATAGACTCCGCAACAACGAGAACTTGGTAGCTTTCGAAACGTCTCGCTACACCACTTCCCCTCTTATTGTGAAGGGAGCTGCTGCAGGACCCGAGTTGGCCGCAGCTGGAATGTTTGCGGATTTGTTGCGTCTGGGTAGGGCCTTTTCTACGTTTCAGACATGAGCGGATGATATGTTTCTATAAAATTAAAGCCTTGTCAGGCAGTTTTTTATTATTCATGTGCGAATACATGATTAAACACCTTACTATTGACACGGAAGCTTCGTCAAAACGGAATCTTTTGTTTCATTTACAGTACGGACAGAAAGGGAAGATGTAATCGGGTTGTAGCAAGTGTAACATTACATGCATATTTTCATGAGACACTACTGCGTTTTGCTTTTGTATCTTTCAAATGTTTGGCTTGCCATGTATTGGAATGGATTTGCCACACCTTGATTTTTCTTGGCACTGCATTCAAAGTATTTATAGCCACGTCTCTCTGCATAGTCTTTACCTTCGACGGAATCAACAAACGGCGACTTGTCTTGTCGCAAATCAACTTTATTGGCCACAAGCAAGACCTCCGCATCCTTGTTACTTGGTGAAGCCTCTGCGACCATATTGATCCATTCAGGACACTGTTCCAAGGATTGACGAGAAGAAGCATCAAACACACATAGTATGTAAGATGCATCATTGCAATGGGCAGTGTGTAGTCCTTCCTGTAGAAAAATAGACATGTAAAGAAAACGAAAGAAAAATTTAGTTAAATGTGATTTTCGATTCATATCCATATGCCAGACAACCATAAGTTATACTAACTCTATTAAAAATGCTTTGCCCTGGCATATCATAAACAAACAAGTCAACAAAGAAGTTCTCTGGCATTACAACCGTTTTGACAGTCAAATCGACATGTGTAGTCATTAAATACTTTGCGGGAAAATCCTCTTGCGACGAGAACGATTTCACCAAACTAGTTTTTCCGCATTCGGCATCACCGACCTGCAGGCGACAAGAATAGAATACCAATTTGATGGGTGAAGCGCACTTTGCTGTCCACTAAGAGATAAGATATGCGTGAGGTATGGTACTGACCACGATGCATTTCGCTCTGAGAATCACGCGTGGAACTATTGGAGTTATAACATTGTCGGGCATAGCAATATTTAGATCACTCGCATCAAAGAGCTTCGGAACGTGTTTCTCGGAAACAAAATCCTGTTGCATTGTGGATAAATAGACGAGTTCTCTTTATGGTACATATTGTGGTGAACTCGGAAAGGTACTTGTGGCACCCTCATTGCATTTGAGGTAATTTGAATTTGAAATTATATTCGATCAACTTGCATTTTTGAAATACTTAAGGATCAGTCAATGCAGTCCTAATCAGCATGTACTTGTCGCCTCTGACGAGGGAAAGGGGGCAGAGAGATATGAATAACAATCAACTCATTGGCCATCCCATGTCTGGAGACAAAGAAAACGAAAACAATACGGTCCTCGCCCCAGCCATTTTCAATGCACCGAATAAAGAACATTATCATGCACGCACTGGTTTTGTTCAATGTTTGATAACCCGAGTCGGCAAGAATAAGTATCACTTCGCATTCCAAGTTGACGGGACTGAGACGGTATCGATCATTGGTCACAAATTGAGTAAGATTTGTATTTCGCGTTAGAGTCCTCCAGCCTCATATTATGATATCCTGGGATGTACGCTGATCCGCCGATCGCATTGCTCTTTTTTCTTTGAAATACTTGTACCATAATACGCAAGCGTCGTCACGCACATCCAACTACCATCTCTTCGATGCTCTACGGGGAGGGATGCATGCCAAGCTTTCTAAAAAGTCCGGCCATTACATCGGAAAGCTTCGGCGGGACAAAGACAAACCAGTTGGTTGTTATACGCTATATAATGCAAGCAGGGAGAAGCAGGAGCTTGCCGCATTTGTCTATGACGTACCGGCGTTAATGCAGCAAGTGAAGGAAGGTCAGCCTCCTCGTAGGATGCAGGCTGTGATCCCCAAGAGCACACTATTAACGAGTACAGGTAGTGACGAAAAGACGGACACTGAGACGAGTCACTCTACAATCAAACACACCAATCCATACGACCGTGCTAACACCAGCAGACTTATTGAGCACCTACACAATGGAACTTGGAAGCATCAGAGACTCCTTGCGGTCCAAACGAAGCCACCCAAATTTCACGAAGGTATGTAGTTATCTGCTGCTTGCTTCCACACAATATTTCAGTTTGATCAAAAACGATGTCGCTTTTCTGCTCCACTTTGTTTCCAACGATTCATCAAAAACAAGGCCAGTATCGTTTAAACTTCAGCGGGCGGGTCCTAATACCCTCAGTGAAAAACATGCAACTGGAAAATGAGCAAGGAGAGATATTGTTGCAGTTTGGAAAAGTCGACGACCAGAGATTCCACCTGGATTATAGGGCTCCTTTCACCGCGTTTAGCGCTTTTGGTGCCGCTCTGTGCCAATTTGACCTTTAAGGGCTTTTCAGTGGCGATTACGGTTCAATTTGATATAATACACTAATCGCATGGATTATGAGCTTTTATCAGATTATTTCAATATCCAAAGCAACTGACAAAGTAGTTAATTGAACAGACTAAGCTATACAAATGGTCGATTTCAATCACCACTATTTTGCTCCTTGCCAATCCACATCAATTGCCATCAATGATGTCCCATCCACAAATGAACCCCTGAATTCACCGACGTTTCCGCGTGTAAGTACCAAAAACGAGAAAAACTACACGCTTCTCACTTCTGATGACGAATTTTTATGAATAAATATTCAAGTGATATAAATGGGCAATACTCAGTTGTATGTGCATTTCCATCTGCAAGATCAGATTCTGTCAGCTTTAAGTCATCGGGAGAGTAAGTACTTTCAAGCTTTGATGTCCTAACTTACAAACACTAGAAAAGGGTGCGACCATTCATTATACCCGCAATCGCGTAGAAGCCCATAATTAGAGCGAGAATCGCAGCAAACCCGTTGTATAGTGCCATTGAGTGACAAAAGAAACTTCCTTCCGATAAAATCGTCCCATTAACCTTCGAACAAAATTGCACGTATTTTCAAGGTGGAAGCGATGACTTTAACCACTAGTAATGTCTTTGCGCGAAAGCAGCAGTATGGAACATAGTATATTTGATGGCAAGACACGTTCTCGGACTTTATAAGTCTGTTCTGGAAGACTTCAAATTCTCCTGCATTAATAGCTGTTTTTTCGACACCACCTCACCAATCTTCTTCCTTCGGAATTCGTTACCAACGTCTGATCGAGCCAATTCCAATTCGTCATCTATTCGTCTGCGTACCTTTGACCGTAACCATTCTTGCGGAAAGAAGTTTTCTGGTACCCCGATTTCGCGTCGGAATGCCTGATCTAAGAATATGTCATGGGAATACGGTTTGTCTAAAATGAGAATTCCATCAAAATTCACGTCTCGAGAAATATGTCTCCCCTCTCTGATAGCACAAAACCAAAATTTTGACTCTCCGTCGAAGTGCAACATTTCTGCAGTGTACAGCATGTTGTCATCATTGTCAGGGTCTGGATATCGCTCTAAAATGTTGCAAGGTCGCAAACATTCATGAGGAAATGAATCGTCGTCCCACAATGTATAGATGATACTATTCTCTTCGTCCACATTTAAAAGTGTTGCGTCAGAATCGTAGTAACAAACGGTTTGCAGATTTTTGGGGTAGGGATCCTTTTTCTGCTCGTCCACCGTCTTTACAACACCAGGATTAGGATTGAGTAACTTATTATTGTACCATTGATCTGCTGTATGGTACAGTGATGATCCTGATGGTGCCTGCCACCTCTTTACATGATCGCTCCATGATTGTTTCCACGATTCTCCGTAGTCAATGTATATTTCCTCTCCGGGCTGAATTTTCTCAAGAGCCACTATATCAATGACTAATCCTTTGCCGTGTGTTTCCGTGACCGTTTTTGCATACTGTTGGAAGAGTTCATGGTGGTGAAATTGCAACCTTCTTGATGCGGCCATTTCCTTCTCTCCAGTGGAATGCCATCGAATGATGGCATTGTGTTTCTTTCCTAGTGGGGGATGGTTGATGTAATTGACAAAGGGTCCGTAAGGAAGCAACAGTAGATCAGAATCCGGATGGCCGAATGCGTAATTAAGCATAAGTTGGTAATTGCCAATGCCAGAGGTTACAGTCCTGCTTGTCCCATCTCCAAATAGGTCTCGTCGATGAACAGGAACAACCGGTGAAGACAAAATTATTTCCTCTTTTCCCATCGAGCGTGCGGCAAATAATCCCATACCAGCACCTGGAACTCGTGAGTCGCCACTTCGCACATTGTCTAGACACATGTAACTATCATCATTACTTTTGTATGTGTTCCTCCTCTTTTCGTTCGTCAAACTCAAGCTGTCAAAATTGTCATCCCAACAATCGACGACGAGTTCTTCGCCAGGCGATATGTCTCGCACAGCAATGTAAGTCAAATTATGTCGATAGGAATACGAACCAGCATGTGGATCTCCCCGCGAAGGCACGACAGTATCTTCAAGCAAATTCCATCTAGGCTCTCCTGCGAGCTCCCCAGCTGCATTATTTTGCACATTGAAGTTTCTCGATGTGCACGGTGCCATGGATGATATCCCTCCACCAAACCAGAACGCCTTCTCTCGATCATGGACGTGAACGGCGAGTTCTGGCAATGTCCCAGTTGTGGACCAGAGATATTCTCTTAATGGCGGATGTGTCACGTCCAATATGGCCGAATCGTACAATGGGATAAGTATTTCTTTTAGATCCACTAAGATCTCGCCTGCGCGGATGTGTTTGCCGGTGAAAATGCCCAGACCGAAGCCATGTGAAGCTGCATCCTTGAGGTGTGAGGGAGCTAGGTATATCTCGCACTCATCCGCTGCGGACGGTGTTGTGAGGAGAAAGATGATCGGTGCTAAGATGATTCTCAGCTTCGTCCCCATCATGACGATCACTGCATCTTTGTTTTGTATGATATATGTACAGTACCATACCATACACTGACGAGTTGCGATCTGTTCCGATGCTGCATGACTTTTTAACAAAAACGGAAGCGAGGGCTTTGAAGGTGAGGGAAATGGGATGACAAATTAAAATAGTAGCATTCAAGACATAGCAGTGCAATACAAGTTATTTATCTATTATTTTTAAACACACTATGTAGCTGGGTATATTCAGTGCATATATATATTATTTTTCCCTGCATGATGCTCCAATCAATCAATATAGACATTACCTTAAATAATATGGTAATAAAAAATATAAATAGCAGAGTAATAGAGTTTCAGAGCTCAAGCAGCGATACCATTCTTCATGTCTTTTTTGCTTTGTAATGTGGAGTTTGTTGGATTAACTTTGAGCATTCGAGCTTTTTTGGATATTTCAGTCATTTCAAACTAAAATGGCTGAGATATCGGAAAAAGCTGAGATCGTCGATTTCAG
>JALLPC010000969.1:732-10768 GCA_036940045.1 Stephanocyclus meneghinianus | reverse complement strand
GATCCTACATACCATAGGTTATCAGCCCATTTGAGACATACTTCCCCCATGTCTAAAAAAGGGCCTCTATGCATGGGTAGGACACTAGAGTGGGACATACCTCTTTTGTTTTATGTGTATCGCAAAGTATAGCAAAACATATTGGCAAAGTTACATTCAACCAAGATGAGTATGCGTCTAGCCTAAATGATTATATGTTAACTCACAATTTGAAGTGTTACAACCACAATCAAGTTATCAATTGCTTTTAGCTCCATTGGTCTTTGTGGATAGCTTCTGCTGTGACTGTCTATATATATGTACACTTGGAGCAGTTCATGAGTGGAGCTCATTCTTGTGTCTTCCCACCTCAATCACTCCTGCATTTCTGATGCCACAATGATAGCTAGGATCAATACAGGACCTACAAATGCAGAGATATTTTGTTGTTATCACACAGTCATCTGACCTAAGCCAAATCTTAGGGGGAAAGCAGGTGCAGATAAGGAAGAGTCAATAAGTAGTTGCTTAATAACTGGAACTTAAAATTATGAGCTATTGAAATGGTTGAAACTGAGGACTACAGAATGTTAGTCCTCTCGTTTTTATCATGTAATTAACATGATAATCGATTATTTTTGGTTTACTGGTACCCTGTTGGATTCTGGTATACCAATCAGGGTCTTTGTGCACCTGATTAGGCTGTACCTTTTGATCTTGTCAAGGGGTCATGCAAGACTACCTGGTCTTGCCAAAGGGTCTTGCAAAATGTTTCATGGGATTCTTCCCTTAGTGGTAAAAATTTGATTTGTGGGCATATGTATGCGCTGCTGTTGGGCATATCATGGGCAGGAATCCTGGAGAGCATCCTTGGCAAATGACAGACAGGGTACTACCAGTTAAGCTAGCATGCAATTGTTTTAGAGACATGATGTGTCTGCACTCCTGAAACTAGTTCAATTCAAATATAGTTCAATATCACACACAAAAGTAGATATCTGTCTTAAAAACACTCCCTCCATGCTCCTTTAGTTGGATTTTGGATTCTGTCTTGACGACAACAGCTTTTCCAGGGCGGTTGCTGCAATTCCTGTCTAAAATTAATCTTATGGTTTTGCAGGTACAAGATGTAAACTGTGCTCAAATTGCATTTGTAAGGACATGTCATTATGTCACCAGTTACAAGCTAAGAAGAGAAGTTATAACTTTATTTATGAGTCGGTGGCTGCAAGGTGCACTTGCATTTTTAAAGTATCCTATCAATCAGTACCTCAAAATATATTTTTTGACTTTGAACAATTAATACTTAATAATAAGAGTTACCCCATTAAATTCAACGAATCTCATAAATTCCCGTATGAAAAATTATAATCAGGCTTTGCTCACACAGTAAAAACTACCAATTGAAAATTTATGAAAAAAGTGTAACATCTTAATTTTTAAATGGAATAAAATGGGAAATCCCGGGTCTTAATATGTTAGTATTATTTTTGATAACTGAATTTGTAAGTAAAAGATGGAAAAAAAATAATAATGCAACAATCAGCTTTGTTTATAAAATATAACTTTGCACCCAAATTATGCTATAGGCTAGTTTTTTGGGGGGGGGCAGTGGGGTCAAAAGGCAAGCGCCATTGACAAAGAAGTCGAAAACTAGATCTTACCACAAATGTTTGGTTATGCTTGGGCATAACATCAGCTTTGCCAGTGGTGTGTGTGTTTGTGGCCATTTATGGCCACAACATGGCTAAAGAAGAATCCCGATGATGCAGTTGATATTGCTGTGGCAGAGGGAGGGGCCATGGTTGGTGAAATGTGTGTTTGATGAGTGGTGGCTGTGGGAGAGAAGATGGCGGATGGAGATGAAAATACCATATTCATCCATCGATGAGTGTGGCTATTCTGTGTAAGAAAACGGTGAAAGAAAAAAATCGCAATGTATCTGGGGTCGTGCGTAGGCAAAGCAAGAGTTCGCGGCAGGTGAAATGCGTGCTTCATTGAAGGCAGCCATGGAATGCCGGCTGCCGATGGAGGCGAATTGGCCATGGTGCACTTCTTTTGATAGAGTTCATGATGAAAGCGAGCGTGACTCATATTTTTTATACCCTGTGTTAGTCACAATGGTGGTATTTTAGGCCCAACCATGTTGATTTGTTAGCAAAAAATCATTGGGAAGTCAACTGTGAGGACCATTGAAGTGGGTGTGCTATTCAGAGATAGTATTGTAAGTCTCACCTGCGACTTGGTACAGCCTACAGAGAATACCATCCTGGTGGTATTCTAACACTAATGTAGTAGTACATTTTAGGTGTCAATTATTTCTGCTGTCTGCACTAACTATGCCTCTACTGTAAAAATTGGACTGATAGGTACACAAAATGTCCTGAGGCATGGTACCTAGTGGTTGTAAGAATTTCAATTGAGACCAAACCGAGACTGCATCTTCAAACTCCTACTCTAGCATACCAAGTGATCAAATTAAGAATGAAATTTATAATGCATGATAAATCCAAACACCGCTACTTGTCTTGGGTTGTTCTGTTGAAGTCACCTGGTATTAACCCCTAGAATTTGAGACCAGAGTAATAAGATGAAGATGCTGTCTCAGTCTTGGGACAAAAACTCATTAGACCAGATGCAACCTCTATGTTTCAAATACAATCATTTTGGCTCAATGTGATAGTTTTTCTTTGATTACACCTGGGACTATTTTTCATATAATCCAAAATGAATGATACTTTCTGGAAAGGTTGTGCTTCATTTCAGTTTTGTCTCAGTGGGGTCATCAGAATATCCTGAGACCTAATAAAACCAAGAGATGAATTTGGTTTGAATGCATAAGTAAATTGTCAATCTAAATTTGCCCTCTTTAGATGAAAGTGCAGTCTTGGTCTTGGTCTTGGTCTTGCTCTCAGACAAATTCTGACATACCCTACTGTAAAGTGAAGCCATCACACCGTGTTTTGGAGTTTAAAAGCTTAGATTGAAATGAAAATGTGTGTTAAAAAATTAATGATAGATACTGGCTGCCTGCCATAATTCATCTATCTGTTCAAATGTCCAAATTATCTGTTCCAAATGTTGAATTTGGAAGTGATTTCGAAGCAGTATGGAAGAGCATTTTTTAATGTTGTGCCTTAATCAAAATCATTCCAAACTCCCTTTTCTTAGCAAATAAATGGATATTTTGGCAAAATTAGGATGAAAAATATATGCAATTATATTTCATGTCTCAATCTTTCCTAAGAATATGGCGCTAAAAGATTCAATACTCCGCTCTTGTCTGCCGGCACCTTGATCAAAAATGAATGGCTATCGAGGGTGCATCTTTTAATAATTGAATAGTTGGAATGAACTTGGAGTAGAACCAAAATTTGGACAAAATAAGCCATGTCTGGACAAGACGCTGTTTTCCAAAATTTAGGGAAAAAACACAGAAATCGAGGTTTGGAACGGATTTGGAAGCGGTTTGGCGCTTCCAAATATTTGGTTATTTGGACATTTGAACAGATAGACGAAGTATGGCAGGCAGCCAATAACTATAAGACGCGTTCTAACCATGATTGCTCCGGCGAAGTTGGGCCTCCGGTTACCATACCATTTTTTTGGCGAAGTGGGGCAACTGAAGGAGAAAATAGCGACCGTGGCTGCAAGCGCCTGAGAACCGGAGAATTTGAGTACACCGGGATGAATAAGCCTTGTGTATTTTGTATCGCTTTTTATGTTTTTTTATTTACTCACTCATCTTCATTTTTATTATCATGATTTTTAGAAGCTTAAATTATATGCGTGTATCTTTATGTCATTTAGAAGCTCCTATTGTACCTTCATCTCGTACAGTAATGGTGTCGTACCGTTGTATGTGGTACTTTACTGCACCGTTACGGAACGCTAAGCACACAGGTATTTATGATTTTAGTTCAGTACAGAATGGTACATATTGTATGGTATTGTACCGTATTGTACAATATATATTGTACAGAATGATCTTGCGCCACTCTCCACCATCATAGACCATCATATAATATTATATAGCCTACAGCAGCCAACCCATCACTGCCTATCACACTCGTTCAACTCACCCATGACTGATAATAACTTCATTTTTGATTGTTTAATCAGAAATACACCTGCAAATTTTCTTTCAACATAATACTTCTTCCTCTAGCATAATTTACACCTTCTCAGCTCCCCTGCTATCTGCGTGCTGCGATCCAAAGTCGCAGGTGTGATGGTTGATTTCACAATTCGCAATGGTCTTCGTGGCAAAGAAACCCCATCTCTACATCCCCGAGCTCCAACAACAGACGACCGAACTTCTCAATATCGGTCTGTATTTCGGGTCAACGATATCCGCAGAACAAACGACATCATGGCTTGCGTTGTCTCGAGCCATCCGACAGACGACAAGATCTATCCGCTGCCTCTGGCTTCGTTTTGCTGATGGCGACGAAAGCGTGTTATCAATGCTCAGATCGTTCGGCCAAGAGTTGGTGGGATGTGCTGCCGTTCAATCTCTCATCCTCGAGAATAAGATCGGCATGGCGGAATTGTTGTGTCTTAAAGATTATCTCACGAGTAATACGTCGATGAGAGGTATCAAGTTCCTGCGAACTAGTCTTGACACGGCTGCGTTTATTCTGCTTCATGACTTTTTTGCGGGAAACGACTCGCTAAAGGTTCTTGATGTGTTCGCGAATAATGGAGTGGGCGACGAAGCTATCAAAGAGCTGTTGGGGGCGATATTGGAGGGAAAGTCGCGTTTGGAGACTCTGAATGTTGGGGAAAGTAACTTTGGAGATGACGTTGAGGGTGTAAGTAGGGTAACGGAAAGCGGGGTTGAAGCTATTCTATCATTTGTCAGAAGGAGTAAGTGCCGCAACTTGTCGTATACTGTGATTCAATTGAACGAGGCGTATCGCACCTACTTTGATGTCTTTGTGTCGTTAATGGCTCATTTGTTTCTCATCTTCCGCATGACTCTCTAGCACCATCTATTGCACATGTGAAAATACGTCTGCGGGGGTTGACCGATGCGCGGATCATCGAACTAGCTCGTATCCTTCAAAGTCCAAACTGCAACATATCACGTCTCGAGTTATGTGGAAGCTTTGGTGACGAAGGCGTTGAATTTCTTGCTGAGGCATTGAAAAGCAACCGTACAGTTAAGACAATATCCATCGGTGTCTCGGAGAACTTGTCAGATAGAGGAGGACGACACATTCTACGGGCGTGCCAAGACATTGATGGCACAGGAACTTGGAGTAGTGTTACACGCAGTAACCATACGCTCAGGAGTGTTTTCATATCTGAGAAGCATGCTCCCAGGATGAGCGCCGGGCTTATATCCAAGCTTCAGAGTCTAACCAGCGAAGATCCACACCGCACTCTTCAAAACAAGGCCTGGAACTTTATTCAACGCGACATGTGTTGCCTCCCCAACCTGAATTTGAAGACGACACATATGCCATACTTTCTCAAATTTGTCGCAACAAATGGTGGCCGTGACTGCCTCTTTCGAATACTCCGTGCGGGGTACTTTCCAGACTTGTTCACCAATCCCACGCCGGAAAAAATTCGTCTCAAACATCAAATGAACAAGATTGAACATGAAAACAAGGCCCTCAGAACTTCTCTAGAAAGGGAAATGCGGAAGAATCAGAACTTGCGCCTACTTGAGAGAGAACGTCAGAACGACCGTGTCTCAAGCCAAACACATCGTCGTGATCGAGAAGAACAAGAACGGTTTAAGCACTGGTATGAGAAACGAGATTTGAAACATTGTTGCTTGCAGCCTTTCATCAAGGCGTTCGAAGTGGGAAAAATGATGATTGAGCTACTGAAAGAAATTTATCGAATATGATCAAGCTCACTTCTCTACTGTTTGTAAATAGACTTCGAATGTCTATGATCTGTAAATCCTGCGAGTTTACATGCTCATTCACCATTTGAGTGATGATAAATTTAGTTTACAGTAGAGTGAACGCAATACCTAACAAGCCTTGAGTGTTCGTGTCTGATGCGGCGTTCTGATGTGAATCCCCCTTACGCGAAAACTTATTGAATTTAGTACAGGATAAGTTGTCAGGAGCCCTTGTCCCTAATTAAGAGGGTGAAAGACTGAAGAGTTCCTGATGAATGATGGCGATCGATGCCCCCTCCCCAAAGTTGCTACTCTTGACACAGATCCCAAATACCACGAGGCGGTAATTCATTGAAATTGGAGGCGACGCGAGATCATATACATGATGCAACGCGCACAACATCGATTGTTAATCAAGTTCGACCTCGTCTCCAAAATTAAAGGAAGCAAACTCAATTTCTAAAGCCCCGCGTTGCATGGTGTAATCCATACCCATCTCATCTGAAAATATCCGTAGCTTCTTGAGAGACGGGAATCTCGGTAAAATTGTCTGACAAAGGTCTTCGAACCCACTCGTGTCCATATCATCATGGAATGCAATATTTAGTGTTTCAAGGGAGGTCAGACCATTTAGGTCCAGCAGATCATACTGATCTACTAACACGTAAAACAGGGAGAGTCTCTTCAGCTTCTTGAGGGCATTCAGATATATCCAGTTCTCGCTCTCAAAGTTCTCAATATCGATGTCGTCAAATGCACTATTGACTATATGTAATGACTCCAGAGAGGGCATCCTCCCAATACTGGGAAGACAATCTTGACTCATCTCTTGACAGTGCTTCAAAGTAAGGTTCGTCATTATGCTCGACGGTGAGAAAGGTTTAAGACCCGTGTCGCTCAGACAATCAAACCCCTCCAAATGCAAACTCTGCACATTCTTCAAGTTCATCAAGCACAACAAATCTTCTTCTTTCACATCTTCTTCGGGAGAGCTATAAAAATTCCCGTGACACAAATGGAGGGACCGGAGTTGCACCAACCCTGCCATGTTTTGTATCCCCCTGCTCAGGTCAAATCCACGCAATCGTAGATGTTTAAGGCTAACTAAATGTTGTAGGAACATGAGATGTCGGCCACTGATGACAGAGTCGAATTCGATGTCAAGGGCTTGGAGAGAAGTCATTTTCCCAAGCGACGCCACCATCATCTCGAGGTCGTTGCGATTGTTCACACTGGATATTTCTTCGGGGTTGCCCTGATCAACGAGTTTTAAATAAGATAAATTGGGCAGGACGGATAAGACACAAACTACTGCGGCGTGGGCGTGACAATCATGTACTATTACTTGAGTGATGCAATTCAGATAGCCTCGGGATAGAAGGTAGGCCACCTTTCGTGGACATATCGGAGCGTCTGCGTCGTGAATGATCAGCCGTCGACGACCAGCGAGCCATTTGCCCGTTGCGAGTTCGGAGAAGTATATGTTTCGTAGAAAGAAGGGGGCACGATCCATGCGCAGTTGGAGGTGACTTGTTAGTGGTGGGGCTGCCAGGCGAGATTTTTTGGATCCTGTTAGCCTGAGGGATTTGAGGTCGCTGGCCGTGAGGTAGGAAATAATGTCGGTCCATTGGGCTGTGGGAAGGCCGAGGAGTAAAGAGGGCTCAAGCGGGGTCATTGAGTGGGTGGATGCGATCCTTGGCTCAAAGTCTATGGCCAGCATGTAAGCTGGTTAGCGCCGCACCTACTTGATGCGTTGATGCTCTGATTGGATGGATTCGATGCTTTTTCTCTGTCTACGACGCTGCTCCGTTTCAGTGTATCTTCTGGACAACAACTCAACCCAACATGAATACGGGATGAATACAGTAAGTACTAAGTTGTGGTACGGTACCATATGCTTCTCTTGTGCACTCTTGTGCATTGTTTCGTTAAAAGTATTCGAACAAGTTTTAGTTGATAATGCGAAGATCTGGATGATTACGAGAGGGGAACAACATCAAGTGATCAGTCCCTTCTTAAAATCTCTCTTTTTATAAAAGGAAAGCCTGTCAGCAATTGGGCCTGAATCGCATGGTGCATACACATAAAAAAAGTGAATCTACCCGCCAATTTTGACTATGCCGAATCTTTGCATTCTTGGGTTACTCCTCCCACATGAAAGCTAAGCTGAAGGAGTATTAGGGCAATATCGAATAATGCTAGATGATGGACGTCGTTAAGTCGATGAAAGAGATAAAGTTGCTAAATTTTGCTGCGGATCACGTCGCATCGTTTTATCGATCCATGATACGACGAAAGTAGGCTTAACCCAACAGGATAATGAAAAACGCCCTCCGCTGCTCCTCAACAAAGCACGATGACAACACGCTTCGGCACTACATAATAATATATATAAAATATAGAAGATGTATATTTTGATGCTACACGATAATGACCCGCTTGTTGCAGCCCGCACCATTGTTTACCTCTTAATAATTTTTTTCATTAACGAGACATCAAAATATAAACGTTGAATGCCACAGGTATTAATGCGTAGATCTCTAGCTCTTAACCATGATGTAGAGAATCATGGAATTTTATGCTTGAGAGTGCGTTGATTAGAGGTACCAATAAATCCCAATATCCTTATTGGTTGGGATAAAAATCACAGTTGCTATGACGTTCTTCGCGGAGTCAGGGCGATTCTTTCGCAGGACATGACGGGACTGCAAGATGCCGTAGTAACAACATAATATTGTACATTACACCTTTCCATAAATCATCATCAATTCGCCCGAGTTCGAAATATGGATGAACACTCTCCCCGAAATCGGCCGTTGGGCCCTATCATGATGTTACTAAGACTGTGATTTTGTTCGTCAAATAGCTGATAGAGTACAGCCATTCTGGCGATTAAAAGTATTTTTTTGTTATTGAACAGAAATCATGATTTTGTTGTAAAATCGGAACCGCACCGGATAGCGCACAGGCCAACAGACCAATAGTCTTCTTCCCGCCAACACCAAAACTGCAGCATTGAGTATTTTTTAACGAAAGCTAATTTTGTGAAAAAGGGGATAGTATAACTTCTACAAATATGACGTAAGAACAGAATGAGTGGAGTGGTGCAAAAAAGGCGGGAAACGCTATTGGACTATTTGACTATGTCTATTGGAAATGGTTGAATAGCCCCTGCTATTTGACAATTCAGCTTCTCTAAATCAAATAGTCGAATAGAAAATTGTTGATTTTTTTATCGGTTGTTTTATTGGTATGAACAAAATCGTGATTTTTTGGCACAATAGGCCAATACCATGTTTTGGTGAAATCACGGTTCGTCTATTAGACGAACAAAATCACAGCCTAAAACATATTAAAAATTTTTGTGGCCTACTCAACGTAAATTACGTTAGCTCCTCGACCATGTCTGCCCCCCTCCTCCTCAGCACAGCCTCCCCCAAAACAACTCAACGCTACGATGTGTTGTACATCCCTATCTACGTATTTGTTAGATAGGGAATTAAAACAGGTAGTATTGTAGTATTCCGTGAGAGGTAAGGAGCGTGGCGCACAGGAGGCATAATGGCTATCTCATCTACCTAAAAAGGAATCTGAACCGTCTATTGTACCAAACCATGAGGTCATCTATAAGGCAGCCATACCACAACCTGACAACTCTACCATTCATTGCTCCATGCTTTACAATCTGCACATCTCATCAGTCTCAGCATTATCCCTTTCCCTATGATTCAAGGAGCTTTACAGTAGAAAATAAAAAACATTGATCCAGACAACTGGATTAGTTTTAGAAAGACACCTATAGGATGGTGGTTCAAAATCTTCTTCTGTTGTTTTGCTAATTTGTGAGCTAACTGAACTTTTTGATGCACCTATTTATGCTAGTTTTTGTCCGTAGTAAGCTTGATGGGCTGCTAGCTTGTAGAGGGAGTGACATGACATGTATATCTTGATACCTCCGGTTCTATAGCTCCCAGTGTGTCATATGGTTGGAATAGGTGGTTACCTTTGCCTGATTTTGCATGATTTTGACACAGGTAGCTAAGGTACGATACCACTTTTTATACTTGGTATGTAGGATTTGTCAGGAAAATAGAATAGATTCGTAGAAGTAAAGGTAGTGAGGTTGAGTTCTTTTTCCTTCTCTGAAGTTGCAAAGCAGCTTCAGAGAAGGAAAAAGAAGGGGGAGTCCAGCTA
>JALLPC010000968.1:0-10779 GCA_036940045.1 Stephanocyclus meneghinianus | reverse complement strand
CTTTACATGACCTCGGAACATTTGCTGTGGCCTACTCACCGTAAAATACGGTAGTTGTGGCCAAACATATTTATGCCAGAAACATAATGCGGAAGGCTAAACATTTTATCGTACCTACGTGGTCTGGCTCCCGTAAATTTACCTACGTGGTCTGGTTCCCCCCAAAGTTACCGTTGAAGGAAGAATGAGTAGAACATCTTATTGAACTTTGACCCTTACGCTAAAAGGGGTTCTGTATGGTGTAATAAAAAACCTAAAGATTACAGAGCATATTTTGAAAATTGGCATGAATCATTTTTCAAAAGTAGTTTTGTCGAAAGATGATTTCTCAAATCCATTGTTTTAGTTAGTTGCTGCGAAAGTTAGAGTATCTATTTACTACCTCGAACTACCTAGAGTGCGAAGACAACGACACTCTCGGTGTGATTCCGAATCCCTACTGACAAACTCTAGGCGGAGTGTACAAAGAGCGTCGACTTGGTCCATAGCGGATTTGGTTTTACTCGAGCTTCTTTGGGGCGGCGTCGTGCGATTTATTAGGGTGCGCTGTCCAAGACGCAACGCTGCTGCCAGCTGCCACGTGATGGGGTTTGGGGTAGAATAACACAAGTAAAAGATTTCATTCCCTTCCGCCGCAAACAACGGCATCATCAAGAGTTGAGTGAACTGTTCATTGACGCATTTTTTTCCACGCACTTAAGTCGGCAGAGGTTCTTCATTACTCGATCATTATTAGTTTTTGTTATTTTGAGCTGTTCAGAGCTGAGGATAGAAGTGGTTGAATTCTTCGATACCACCGTTCTGATCTTGATACTAAATCGACATAGCAAACTTTTCTTTGTTTCGCTCGTGGAAGCATCACAGCTTTTTCTAACGCATGGCACCACCTATTTATTGATCCATCAGGTATCAAACAGTCAAAATGCTAGCTTTCCGTCGGGGCTTCGCGACGGCGGTGACTCTGAGCCTTGCGTTCGGGGNAAGGGCTCACAAACAAACATTTTCGGTGAGAGATTTTGTAAAGTGTGGCTATCTCAATGATGTGTCGTAGATGTGTCAGAGATGTTGCGTCTATCTCAGACCTCACCCGACCTAACCATTTTCTGAAGATGAAGGCAACCGGCACCAAGGCTCAAACCGCATTGTCTTTGGCATTCCTCATCACAGCAGCGTCGCCACAAGCGAGGGGCGTTTGTGTTTGTGCTTTCGGGTACAGCGGGAGGGGTGGGAGAGGTCCAGTCGTCAGGTTAGTCATTAACAAATAATAATGTTCGGTGGATTGCGAACAACTCCGTAGTACCAAAGCGTAGGCACTGGAATAATGCCGTTTTTTAATCATGTCATGTAACAATCTGTCTTCTTGGTTTATGTTCATGAAGATCCAACAATCCCCTAGCCCTGCTGAAGTTTACCACAAGAATCCAAACTTGTAAAGATGCTCCCATATTTTCTTCCAACCACAATGACGAGCAAGATCCTATTTTATCCCCAAAGAAGGTCACTGTAAGCCCTCCTCGATTCTTAGCAACAGGATATGACGTTGCCACTTTACTTAATATTGTAGCTGCGGTTGCTCTCGTCCTCAATTATCCCACTCGCCCATCGAACGCCGTCGGAGTCATCTCTATCCCAACCTCCGCCGCATCGAGTGCAGCTCGCTACCGACCCAACCTTTTGGCGACCTACACGGCGGGAACATTGGGACATCTGTTTCTGACGACGGGCGTATGTCATATTCTTGGAGAGGCGGCGAGGACGAACCGATTGCCCAAGTCGGATACCTACAAACGATTGACTTTGGGAACATGTCTCTTTGGTTTGATTGGGTTGTTGAGCATTCCCGGTGAGGCTGGATGTAATTCTAGTATGGGGCCGAAAGTGATGAGTGCATTTCTCGTTGTTTACATTTCAAAATTTGTCACGGCGTTGGTTTCCTTCGTTGGATGGGAATACGGCGCTGGAGGCTTTGGGTCGTTGAGCAATCGAGCGAGGAATACTCTCAGAGAAATTGCCCAAGGTTGCAGAAATGTATTGAAAAATCTACCAGTTACAGATGAACGTCCCGCGACTTTCTACCGGACATTCTTCCTATTGGTCACGTTGTGCAATCCGCTCTGCAACATTCCGGAATTGTCATTCAACTTGAGACAAGGGGTCGGGCTGTTCTCATTGCCATTCAGCTTAACAGTGTCATCTATAGCTCGATTGACGTTGTTGAGCGTCATCCTGTATGCGTTGAAAGATGCGGCAGAAAGAGATAGATTGGAAGGATCGACGTTTATCAAGTTGAATTTGATGGTTGGCCTATGGGCTGTAGGGGTCGGAACAGCACAGGGGTTCCGCCATGGCACATTCAATTTACGAAGGGCGGCGGATAAGTTTTTATTTGCGGTTCTTTTCCTGAATAATGGGATTATTTCTTTATTACGCAAGATGGGCTACATGAAAAAAACAGAAGACGGCACTGAGGGGGATCCTCCGTTGCGTGTCAGCCTGCTTTGATGGAAAGACGATGTCTTCCGATGTTAAACTAGATTTTAGCAGTAGCAGTTCGAGTTATTGCAAAGAATAGCTGGTAGTCATTTTGCCCCCTTTTCTCGTTTCGCCTTTGGCAACCTCACGCATTCTATCATCTCATTCTTGATGTTTTTGACCCTTCCCCTGACATTTACCATCGTCCTACCTTTGTCTTTATCTCTTCCTATCAATTTCCCTTCTGTTACCACTCGCTTCCTCGTATCGTTCTCGCCATCATCATTCTCACTGGGATCATTCTTCTTCTTCCTTTGCTTATCCTCTTCCCAATGTTCTACGACCACGTCAAAGCCCTTGTAGCTTTCAAACATTTTGTCGCCCCGCAACACATTGTCGAATTCAGGTGTGGTAACTTCAATCTCGTGCAACTGTGCAATTTTATATCCAAGGGAATCTTCCCCGTCTCGCGAGAGATAGTCGTTGATCGTGCGTGCTATTTTTGTGATGTCGATTCGATTGCTGGATGTGCCTTGATCCGAAGTGAAGTCCTCATAGACATCATCATCGTCATCAAACTCCTCAAACTCAAAAGAATCTATATTGTCTTCATCGAACACTAGTTCTCCACCATCGTCATCGATATCATACAAGATATCTTCCCATTCCTCTTCGTCCAAGGAACTCTCACCTTGATCGACGTCATCGGCAACATAAATCTCATCGGCAGACACATCCACCGTAACAACAATTCGATCGGCTCTCCAATCAATATGAATCATAGGCTCCGTGGCCCCGGCTTCCAACGCCGCGGCAAGAATCATGCTGGATCCTACAGATTTCATATCCGCTGGCTCGTCTTCTCGGGAGGGAGAAGCAGATGCAGTCATGGATGACATTGTTGCTCCCCGCCCCGGCTCGAGACCCCGGTTTTGGGGGACAGTGTTTGGATATTGAGTTCTCGGCGGCAGAACAAAAAATGCACTGGCGCCATTGAAGAAACGATGGATCGTTGCGGCATACGCAAAAAGAGGGAGTGATTTCGTACGCATGGTTATAAATCAAGGCTGTTGTGACTCGATGAATGGCATCACAAACACAAGTTAAAAACGATTCGATTTCGAATCGAGATGATTTCTTATGGTATATAAGATGATATTGCCGCCTCAAAGGCTTCTGCGAGACTCAGGCGGCGACACCTTACGTCAGAGAAGGTATGACGTCTTTCTTGCCAAGGACAATCCTCGGTGACAGTGGAACGGAGTAAACGAGCGTAGAAGGAAGTGTGACGAAGTCGCCGTATCCGCTGTTTGTTTTCTTTCCGTTGACGAAATCTGTTACTGATGGCCGCCCGCTGTGATTCGCTACGCTACCGTTGGATGAAAAATCTCCGTGACGAATGACGATGCCCAAGTTACAATATCAAGAGGGAGTGAAAGGGTTGGCTGCTTGATGGGCGATAGAAGATGATTGATGGTGATTCTAGGTGATTGATCCACGACGAATAACGTTGATGGACTGGTGGGCACAACTGAAAAAGTCGGCTTGCCCCATATTTTTGCGGCATCCTCAGGTCGTGTTTTGTGGAGATGTCATTCATAATTCATCGGGTCATTCTCTGTGTGTTGTACAAAATCAATCTCGACATGGAAGTTGGGTGTTCTTACATCATATTGCCACAGGATGCTACTTCGCCTTCGGCAGGAAAGAACAGTACTTACCGTGACTTTGTATTGTAGACACACAAAGAAGCAACGATTATCATCTGGTAGGCAAACATATCGCACCATGTTTAATTTTATAGAGATGATTTGCAAGTGAAACTGTTCAAACTGGCCTTTTGCAATTATACGAATTCAAACAAAGGACAATCCGCTATTCTCGGTTGTAATACGTACAAATTAAACCTTGTAGATTGGCATATTGCAAAAGAAAGGCTCGATCCAATGCCCAATACAGTCATAATTCAAGATATGTGACAATCCGATTCTCACTTGTAGAAACCAGCATGAACGTTTTTATGAAACTTCCTTACTAAAAGAATAACTGTATTTTGATGAGAATGATCTTGCCATATGTAGGGTCTTTCGCACCACACTCTAGTCTAAATGTACACTTCTCTGCCACGCAAAACTTCTATACAACGTTGTTTTGTCTGGCGACTTCCAATGGTCATTTAGACGACACTAGGGCACATGTCATGTACGACGCGACAACAGCAGCGCAATTGAAACCTTCCGTTCCTCGCGACTGTGATAAGCATTTTTTGAATAGTTCGTAAGATTCGTAACATGCCATTTCATTATTTGATGGTTGTCGAATGGAGGATGATACATGTGTTTGCGAGTGACCGTTGGTGAGGAAGGTCTCGCCGAGAGGAGTGTTGTATCGAAGCATCTTTTACTGATGTATTGGCGAATATGAAATTCTTTATGATCGAGGGTGGAGCGCAGAACAGTCTCGGGCCTTAGGATGATGATGATATAGTATTTTGTTATGTTTCTGAGGATGATCTATTCAATCCACTCTGAATTTGTTTTATGGAGAAGAGGACGGGATTGGCCCCACAATACGATATGTATTGTCTGCTGCTGTGTATGTACACTGTACAACACGACTGCTGATATGTGTATGCATCCGGGAATGCTGGTGTCAGCTTGTGTCATGAATGATCGGTCGCATGTTGTCCCAACAGGTCAATGAATGATTTAAGTCTCAAGAGCAATCTCGTGTGAACAGCCCTCGGATGATTTTTGTGACTCATGGACACTCCGCATCAGGCTCATAGAACACAAAGAGGGCCGTACTGGCAGCTAAACACAAAAGTATGACAGATTGGCGACGTCGGGAGTACCATATGAGCCGTATCATAGGAGTAAAACAGAAGGGCGGGATTGAGTATGGTACTCCATATCTAATTAAACACCCTGAGAAATGATATGAACCTCTTGAAAGCTCTTGAAGCTGAGTGTCGTAGTGTGCGAGCCCCCATCCTCCTCCTATCAATAATAATATCATCTAACAAAAAAGCAGTCTGTTATTGCCCGAGGAGCAAAAGAACCCGAAAAGAACCTCAACGACCCGCCCGATTGTAAATAAATTTAGTGAAACGCAACCCAAATAATTAGTCCTCGTACACGCAAACAAAAAGATCAAAACACACTGCACCATGTCGACCGTCAAATCTCCTTACACAAGAACAATAGCTTGGATAATAGCACTCCTGCTCACCCGTCTCCTCCATGGCCAGAATCAAATAATAGCGGCGCATCTCCCAAGCCGTGATCTGGAAGAGGAGGCGGTGAATCGACTATCCTCCTCACGGTCTATCGTCTCTCAAGTTATTTTAAACCCAATTCACGAGACCGTATCGCATGTCGATGGATCTATGGCGTCAGTCGTGGTGGCGGAGAAAGAGTTGACATACGCAGCGATGGATCCGTTTTATGTCGAGTCCTTTGTTTCTTTTGATCTTTCTTATGCGTGGTTGGACGAAGTAGACATTGAAGATGTCTTATCAAACGCCAAGTTGAAACTGTACTCGTTGAGTGGTGATCTGAACGCCATCGCATTGGATTTAGTAGACCGGGAACGTGATTTTCTGGAAAGCAATGCAATCGGCGAAGTAGACTATTCCGATTGTGCCGGTTTCCACAGTTGTTGGGTCGAGGCGGACCTCACTGCTGGGGTTTTATGGAGCGTCGAGCAAAGCCTTCAAAATCCCGAGCAGCTGCATACAAAAATTATCGTCCGAATAAGTACAGATCGGCAAATGGCACGTGGGTCATTTGCTTCCAGTAATTACAATGGAGGGATGTTCTCTCCGACGTTGATTTTGGACTTTGATTATGATCAAAGCACAGTTGAAATTGATGTTCTGAGGACGATAAGACTGAAAGGCAGTAATCGTCAATCCAACAAAAAGAAGCAGAAAAAGAAAAAGAAGAAGAAGAAAGGAAAGAAGAAGAAGCCAGGGAAGAACAAGAAGCCGGGCAAAAAGAAACCAGACAAGAAGCCAAACAAGATACCAAACAAAAAACCAAACAAAAAACCAAACAAGAAACCAGGCATGAACAATGCTGGGAAAGAGCAACAGAACGCCAATCAAGACAAACCTCCAAAAAACAACCCCCAAAATCACAAGCCCATAAATGGCAAACCGAATGGAAACGGGGGCCAGGACAAACCATCCAAATTGAAGACAGCAAAGCCAACAGCTTCAAATATTGTTGGATCGAATCCCAAGCCAAACCCCATAACACCGGCCAATCCTTCATCTATGCGACCTACACCTAAACCGGCGGCGCCTTCACAACCATCACCTGCGAGATCACAAACGCTCAAAATACTCGATTCCAAAAAGACCATTCTCACGGAACAGATTCTCCAGTATGAAGACCCTATGTTAGGAAAAATACAATCCGTGTACACTTATGATGGGCTAGCAATGGGTTTGGATGTTATGAGCTCCAAGGGCATTGCTGGTAAAACGTTTTACTTGGGAGATGAGGATAAATCTAACGGCTTTAGATATGGTCTTGTAAACATTGCCGCGTTTCTTGCGCAAAGTATGAAAGAAACAATTAAGTACAACGCATGTGATGAGGTGATGTCTGCATAGTACATTTGTTTTCTTTATGATGATGTCATGTGCACTAACTTGATTGTTCAACTTTCCAAATGCTCAAGAATAATTGGGTGAGCACATTCTCAAGTCCTTAGTCATTTTGTTGTCCAATTGAGATCTCTCATACTTCATTTTCTTGTTTTGGGATGTACAGGACTTGGTTGATGGTGTGTATCCTCTGGTAAGCGACTGATTCATCGGCAGAGTATCAAACCCTTATCAACTGACATCACCCGATCATTTACGTGATTCTTTCACTAATAAACTGTGTCTGAAGTCGAACGCATGTGGTCAACTAGGCCAGAGTTATCAAGATTATCACTGTCCTGAAAACGAGAAGCATATGGAGTGTCCCGTCGATCCACAGATGGAAATAACTGCAGTCACGCATGCAACCTGGTAGGCGCTGCCTCAGAAATGCACGGAACTCTTTTACACCTCACTGATTCACTTATCTTGTCTCACTACTTTATTTAAATGACATTATAAGGTATGGAGCTCCAGGTAAGCCAACTTAGGATTTTTCGCGAAGTGATTTTATTTCTAGTATGATTTCAACTTCTTACTCTACGTTTGTTTTGATTTGATTTTATGTCCTTTTTAGGCCCTTTGTATTGTAAACCTAAATCTAACGAAAATGACTTCACTGGGATCTGGGGTAAGGATGTTCTTCCGCTTATTTTGGGAAAGATGTGGCAGTCGAGTGGAAATTAGCGTCACCAACAAGCTTTTGATTTCTTCAAACGCAGATTACCAATTCGAATGTAATAATCCGTGGGCCGATCCTCCGACCACTTGTGACGTCTATGAAGGCCAGAAGGCGGGTCGATACGATAACTCAAAAGCTGTTGCAAATCGTGCTGGCAGGACTGACGTTGAAGGTTGTTGCTGGTGGGGCCGTGGGGTCATTCAAACGACTGGAGTTTGGTAAGTTTTGGTAGATTATTGCATGATGACTTCTTACTGCGTGATCTTAAATTCTGTAATTTAACTTTCCAAAAAATAGCAACTTCGGCAAGCTCAATTACTACCTCGGAGCGCGTGCTGCGAAGGAAGGACGCGATGCCCCGTATCCTGATGTGGACTTTTGCATAGTGAGCCGATTCGTTCAATTGTTTCAAGTCTCTGAATGCTTAATGTCAACTTTGAATTCTTCTCTTGTGTTTCTTGCGCAGAGCCCCGAGACGATTTGTTCCAGTCAACAGCACACAGAATTAAAGTGGATTGCAGGTGGGTGTGGTCTCATTGCGTGCATGAGATATTCTGATTAGTGTAAAACAATTCTTACACACATACTCATCACGAAAATGCACTCTATATTTAAAGGTTTATTTTACTGGATGGAGAGTGTCCAGACTTATGACACCAGAGGTTGGAACTACATGGATCAACTTCGTGCTTTTGTGGATGGTGGTTCATCAGATCCAAGCTTCATTAATGCTGTATCTGGCATTGTAAACAGAGGTTGCCACGATCCTCCTTGTGGGACGGGTGAAGTCGATGGTGGTCTCGAGCGTGCTGGATATTTTGATACTGTTATGAAGATCATGAATTCTGGGTGAATATTATCCCATTCATATCTCTATCTGATCCAGATTTACATCAAGTAGTGTAGATCCTGGTACAGTCACAACACACATCTTTGCGCATCCTGTGTGTCAGCCATTCTTTGTACAAACATCTCTCCTTCACAAAGAGTGGTACTCAACACTTTTCACTTGGTAAACTGGGTTGCATTCCTTAGGCTCTGATTTAGTTGGACTAATAGTGAATAGCAAATAGCGTTTCTGGCAATTACTTGAATTTTTTATGATTGCCCTTTTCACAAAAAAAATCACGATTAAGGCTGCAATTTAGCTCGGCCAATAGCTCAATAGCCAATAGCATTTTTATCATGTTTTAACGCTAAAAAGTCTATTGCACTATTGACCCGCGCTATACCATAGTTGATCTAGTTTGTCTCAAAAGTGCAATAGATAGCAAAAATTCGAAAGTTTCTATTGAGCTATTCAGTTTAGCGAGGCCCAATAGCCCATTAGCAAGTGCTGTTGACCACTCATTTTTTGATAGGGCCCAATAGGTCAATAGAATTCTCCAATAGTGTTCTCACTCTCTTGACCATGCTTCACATGCAAAATGCCACACAAACACAAAACAAACACCTTGCTGTCTCAACCTCGAAGGCTGAACACACCAGCAAACACAACCGGTAGCATGAATCCAATGACTGCAACCCAGCAATGCATTATATTAATTAATTTATGAATTAATATATTTCTGAGCGTATAGTTAATTGACTAATTAAATAGCTAACCTGAAACTTAATTAATGAATTAACTTAACAAAATGAATAGTTCATTAATTCATTGAGCCATTGCTGCAACAGTCAGTCAATTCATGCCCATCACTGGCTTGATGTTGCAGGCGGTAGACTGGGACTCTTGCACTAAGAGACTGCTGCATCGGTGCCAAGTTCTTGGAGTAAACTTAAAACGTAACTAATTTGTTCACTTTACAAAAAAACTAATTCATTTGTTCATAGAGCCATCGCTGCAACACTCAGTTGAGTCACGCACATTGCTGGCATGATTTTCCAAGTTTTGGACTTGGACCCGGCGGCCTATGACCTCTTGCTCGACTGGTGTGGTATGGCTATGCAGTCCGAAACAGGTGTCAATGTGTCCAGCAGTAGCGTGTCCTTAACCATGCCAGCCATCCTTGGCACAACGGACCATCTGCATGAATCGACACACAAATGACTGGAGTCTACATTGGGAGCATGCACTGCAAACAATGAGCATAAAGGATGCAAACAGGAAGCCAGTGGGGGTACAGAAGAACAGGGACCTGGCGGAACTGGGGTGAACGTGTCAGTGCTTGCGCAAGTTACAGCAGCAGTCATGGCGGCCATAAGGGTGGACAAAGGTGGGCACCCGGCAGACAGCACCGGCAACCCAGGGACTGCAAAAGGGGAAGAGCGCCACTATAGTGAGTTTCAACTTACAAAATTAAAAGGTTATTGCTGTGTGCATTTGACATCAAATCTACCTCTCATTTGGGAGTACTTCAGAACAACAAAGGACGTTGATGCACATTGGACACAGTTAATGGAGTTGATGAAAGAGTGGGCCAGGCTCCATGATGTCCAAATCAAGAGGGGGTTGTACTTTGATAAGTCAACAATGGAAGACATTATTCGGCTGGAATTCTGCCCGGGTACCCCCACAGCTCTCGACTGCAGAGCAGGGCATCTCTCTTTTGGTCTGCCGTCCTCGTACAGGAAACAAGACAGCCGACATCAGGTGGCAGGAACAGGCAATACACTTGACATCCAAGAACCACACACTGGCAGAGGCATTGCTTTTGGGAAAGAAGGACCCATGACAACCAGCGTCCAACTACCATGAATTAAAAAATGTTGGTACCTTCTTTGCTTTTCTGTGGGTACTCTTTGGGGAATCATGCGATTACTTTGAAAAATGCTTTGCCCTCCTTACCATGCTTGATTCCGAGAGTGTATTTGCTAATGCAGATTACTTCACCCCACTCATCTGCCAGCAAATCACATGGGCTACAATAAATGACAGCCAGCAATATTTTTTTGCACTCTCACGGTAGATCACTTCACCTCCGGCAACTTGCGGTGGCCAACGTCACTGTTGATGCAGATTATTGGAGCG